>JAODKN010000134.1:20665731-20678407 GCA_026774425.1 Petrocephalus zakoni | reverse complement strand
GCTTATCAAAAGCAGCTTTTGCCTGGAGTCCACCAGATTACTGTGGCCGCTCTTGAATGGATAAACCTGTGTTGCAATTCTTTCCCTGTTCTATGTTGGGACCAGGTTTAACTGCCTTGGCTTTTTCGTCATCCATGACGACCCCCCCCCACCTCCCCAGCTGAATTAGGTAGCTAAGGATCTTGTAACCATTGGGGGTTCCATGAAGCATTTTCTATGTTTTCTTTGCTGTTACCGGTCATTCTTTCTTAGCAACCACTAGGGGGCCCAAGAGTCAAAAGGGGTTTTAGAAAGGAGGTACCAGTCCTGGAGTGCTCAAGAACCTATCCTGATTCTGGACAATGGGCAGGAGCTGGGGCTGGTACATGGGATCCTGCCTGTCCTGTATTTTCTGATCTTTTTTTTTGCAGCTGGATCATGTTTTCCCTGGAAAGTTTTTTCTTCTTTTTCCCTTGTTTTGATTGTTTGATTGAAGCCCTCTGAAGCAGGTATTTGAAGGAACAAAGTTTACTTGTTTTTGTGCTATAATAAACTTATGAATAGTAGGAACGTTATAAACAATGGTGGAATTCACACTTCTCACCTTTCATGTAGTGGTTGTAATCTCAGAGGCTTTGGAGCACCTTTCGAATGTGTTTGACGTGCTGATTGAGAGAAGAGGAATAGATGAGGATGTAATCTATGTAAACAATGACAAAACGGTTAATGAATCCTGCCAAGACCTTATTCATAATAGACTGGAATACGGTCAAACTATTAGCCAAACCAAAAAGCATTAAGCATTATTCGTATTGTCCCGTGTTAGTCAGGAAGGAAATTTTCCACTCATCTTCCTTCTTGAGGTTATAAGCACTGCGTAGGTTGAGCTTAGTGAACAGAGTGGCATCACACAACTGTTCAAGAGCTGAGGGGATAAAAGGATCTCTCTGCTTGATCAAATAACCCCCTGCTTTAACCATCTTTAATGTATGTATTCATTGCTTCTTCCTCAGGTTTGGATAAAGAAAACAGGCACCACTTTGGCACCTGGGTGCCTTCCAAGAGCCCAGTAGTACAGTTACATAACCAAATGCAGGGGTAAACCAAAAGCCTGTGACTTACTGAAAATGTTTTGGAAATCACTACATTCGTTCAGGATTGATGTCATGTTCTCCAGATCAGAGCTTTTGATAGATTAAACTCTGCAGGGCATTATGAAAGTGTCTATAGATGAGATCTTCATAGAACATTCATAATACATAATACACATGGCTATAATGTGTTATGCCTTTTTATAAAAATAGTTCGTTTATAATATTATGAATGCATTATAGTGCATTATGAACATATGTGTAATGCTTTAAGTGTTACCTTTTAAGTGTTACCTTATAGGGTTTAACACTTTAACTCTTATTGACATTTAACTCCACCTGGGTTTAGTGTGTGTGGAATTTGCATGTTCTCCCCATGTCATTGTGGGGTTTCCTCCAGGTATTCCAGCTTCGCCCCACAGTCAAAAACCTATTGAGGCAAAATGGAGTTTAATTGCCCAGAGGTGTGCATGTGTGAATGTCTGGTGTGCGAGTGTGCCTTTAGCTTCCGGGATAGGCTCTGGACCCCCTGCTACGCTGAACAGGATAAGCGGTTTCAGAAAATGGATGAATGGATGGAACAGTGTGTAACTAGTAATTTGCATTTAGCAGCACACATTAAAAACACATTAAATAATTTAAAGAATGAAGCCTTAGTTATTTTTAATAACGATGCCTTTTCAGTAAATGTTGGTTTTACTACAACATGGTCCCGGCCTATGCTTATTGCCTCTGGGCACTTGATTTGAGGATCTTGCTGAAGGCCGTACGTTAAGTTGACATTAGTAATTGAGCTGCTGCGTGCTTGACACTTAACTAAACTTAGTCCTAATTCAACAGAATTGGCCGTCACCCACTTTACGGTGTAGTACCTAGCGAAAATGAACAGAGTACTTCGAAAATGAACAGAGAACTTTACAGACATCCCACCTGAGGGATATTGATTTCTGGGAGGCAGATGGGGGGCATCCGGGAGGTAACAAATATGACCCACGATGCCTTGCGCAATGACGTCACCGGCACAAGCCCGATACCGTATAGACAGTGATAGAGACAGTGATGTTTTTTCATAAATATAACACTGCAAGAATCCTTTGAAGTATTGTTAATCAGAACTGGGGAGAAGCTAAAAATAAAATACAAAATTAACAAACTGAATCATCTAACCGTATATATGATTTTCACCGAATGGTGTGCACGAACCTGCCTCCTCAAATTGTAGCATCACACCATTTTATTTTTATTTCTCCACTCTAATTCATCCCAAAGGTGTTCTATCAGGTTGAGGTTAGGCATCTGTGCAGGCCAGTCAAGTTCCTCCACACCAAACTTGTGCATCCATGTCTTTATAGACCTTGCTTTGTGCACTGGGGCGCAGTCATGTTGGAAAAGGAAGGGGCCATCCCCTTTGGAGGTCTGCAGCTATTGATTGAAGGTGGTGACTTCTGCACACTGTGCACCTCAGCATGCACTGTCCCCACTCTGTGATTTAACATGGCCTACCACTTTGTGGCTGAGTTGCTGTTGTTCCCATTTGCTTCCAATTTGTTATAATACCACTGAACGTTGAGACATTATTAAAGTAGCTGCAATATTTACGGAAAAAAAAACTCACCAGTATGAACTTGAATGTAGGATTTTATTTGCAATCTTCCAAAAGATTATAAAGATTGGTAAAAAAAATCTAATTTGGCAATATCTAACAAGAATATATATTGTTTACTCATATGTAGGGATGGTACCTGAAGTGGTAAATCATTTTAAAAAAGACACAGTTACATGGAAAATTACGTGTTGGAGCTGACACGTTGGGGCTCATCAAAATTTTCATACACAGCTGAAATACAAAGTGTAGAATGCATTAGTTGCTAGCTGAATGTGTAAATGTATTTATTATGCAAGTGATCAACAACTCATGCAGTGGTAATTGTGAAACATTCTCAATTTTGGTGCCAAAAATCTAATGACAGACAGCAATACTGTGAAATTCTTAGTCACAACAGAACTGAATGGAACTGAAAGTGAAAGTGATAACACTAAATATATATTAGTGTTGATTTAATATATCAAAGTTATATATATTAGACATGTGTATATATTAGACATGTTGATTTAATATATCAAACTTAATTTTGAACAGTTCTCACCATCCGGAGAGATCCATAGCCCTCCAGGAGTCAATGGCCTGTGAGACGTTAGCCGAGATTGGGCCTCCTAGTGATGGAATATCATCATTGCTGTTCCCATTGTAGTTGCCACACGCACCACACAACTTGCTAGCCGGACTACCTGTGATAGTCACTCTAACCTCCTGGCTTGTAGAATAGGTGACTTGCAAATCTGCTGATATCTGTATGATCAGCACTTCATCAACAATAGTGATCGTTATGCCGTTTGCAAGTCTCGCAGGGAGTGTTGTCTCCTTTCCATTTACCTGCACGTAAAGGGAACATCAAATCCTATTAGCTTGGCTTAAAGAACCTGAAGAACATGTTGGGCCATGTCTTAATTTATGACAGCTGATATGACAATATGCTTTATGTGAATTGGCCAATATGGTACTTCCTTGCGTTACCTGACATAACATATCAACAGTAGCAATACTGCCACAATGCAGTTTCCACTACAACAGTTAAATCATGTATTGCATTCCACTGTGTAAGTCCCGTTACCTGAAAGCATGTTTCAGAATGAACATATGTAAGCAGTGCCATTACATAGATGGAAATAACTACTTGTTTATTCATATTTCTTCAAACTTCTCATCATTTCTTAATAGAGCCCAGGATCAGGAAACACTTCTATTGCGTCCCACCAGGACAAGTTACTCACCCAGGTATTTTGCTGCCTGTTAATAATGATGGTTGTATCCAAGTAGTACACAAAGACTGTGGACACAGCAGGGAAACTAGTCTTGCTGCACAATTCAACTACAATGCGGAACCAGTAGTAGTACTTCTTGTCACAGATTGAGGCAATGTCAAAGGCCCCATTATGGCTGATGTACCCCTCCATGCCATTGAACGTCGTGAGGATGGCTCCCTGCTGGACTGTGCAGATGCCTTGCCGGACGTAGCATCCTTGGATCCCATCACGCACTTCACAGACCTGTCCGGCGGGACACCTTAGCGCTTGACAAGTCACGGCCCCTGTTGCCTGGCACACACACTTTGAGTTGCACAGCTGGTTCACCACGGACTGACCAACCTGTCAAAGAAAAAAAAAAGTTTTCTTATAATTCAATGATTATTACTAAATATCCTGCAATGGGAACCTAAATTCATGCATGTAAGAAGCATATCTGATCTGAGACTGTAGTGGCAGTTTTGTGCAATTCATTAACATATTACATAGAATTGAAATTTTTATGGTAAACTCTGTAATATTTATAGAAAAATAGATTCAAGGAATCAAGGAATGTAATTTCTATTCCACTACCAAGCTGTAGAGGGCTAAACTGGGCAGAGGGGTTTATCTGCACCTTCAAATATTGGCCTTCATAAATGCACCCGCAGGAATCCACAGACACACAGGAGCTTCCATCTGACACAAAGCCGGTGTTGCACTGGCAGCCCTCAAAGCACTGGGGGGTGCAGGTGCTGGGCAGGACCAGGTTGGCACAGTTCATGCCACAGGTGTCAGCGCACATCTCAAAGTGACTGTTGGCTGGGCAGCTCAGTGCTGGAGAGATACATAGATTAGTGTTGCTAAAGCAAAGCATGGTGCATATTTGGCCTATGACTGACCCCACTACACAATTTTTATAACATGGATGCTAATTTCAATGAATTTTTACAACTATTTATATCCAAGCCACAAATATCACTGTAAATATACATTAAAATAATAATATAAGAAATCTGAAATAATTATGGATACTGATTACAGCATCCTTGCAACTTTCAACTTTCTAGTGTATGATCGCTGAGGGACATGGAACTGCTTCACACTGCTTATTGCCATTTATAGAACATAAGAACTATACAAACGAGAGGAGGCCATTCGGCCCATCAAGCTCGCTTGTAACAGTGCATCTGATGGATTGCACATTGGTTGCCATATAAGATGAATTTTGAAATAATGCATTCCCCCCAGCCCATGTTTCTTGCACGTACGGCACAATGAAGTATTCCTCCAGGCATCAATCTGAACTCCAGCACTCTGGCAGGCAATGGCATATGCCTGGACACTGTTGCACAGGGTGGTCCTGTTTCCATCCATGGTGCACACGTCAAAAATGCAGTTGCTGACATAGATCTCCGGTGGAACTACAGTATGGCAGGCAGCGAAGGGGCCACTAGTGGCGTTGATGATGCCACAGAACTCTAGCTGTCCATACAGGGCTTGCTTGTTCACGCTGCATGTTGGGCATTGGCTCCCGCAGCCACCACACATAGCCTTGGGCAGATTGACCACCCAGGCTCGCCCAAATACATCCGGATCCGCTGTCCGCTGGCCGTTAGGCAGGAGGAAATCATCCTGGCTGTCACCATTGTAATTACCACAGAGGCCACACAAGCTGTCTTTGTAGGAAGAAGGGACAACCACCTCTACATAGTACTGAGTATCATACAGCAATTTCAGTCCAAAGTCTGTCTGCACTACAATGTTGCAGCCTTCCTGGTTTATAGTAATGCGTCCATTATCCAAAAAGAGAGGCAGGTTGAATAGTACTTTATTCACCTGCATGTGAAAAAAACATGAAGTGGTCACTAAAATAAAATAATAAAAAATCTGAATCATCTTAATATAATAAAGTACATAACATAATAGCAATATTAAGAAACCTAATTCTTAATTATTGATTGTTATTATTACTTTATCCTTGTCAGGATCATTGAGCCATATGCAAATGTCATGCCATATCCCATAGCCTTGTTATATACAGTGTGTCAAACTCGGTTAATGGTGGACTATTTGTCCACCTGCTTTTATTCAGTATAATTCTCATAACTTAAAGGAGCTAACGATATTTGAGCCTTATCTTCTACTATATATTGCAGCTAATGTCCAGCAGAATCCCACTTTGAAATATGGCTTTCCTTAAATATGATAAAATCACATTTTTCTGAATAGATGAAAAATACTCTAAATATTATAATTTTAAAGAAATTATAATATTATTCCAATAACACCAATAATAAAGTAACTGTGGGACACAATATATTTATGTAATTCGTGTATAATTTTGCAGCCCAACAAAGCGTGAATTGGTGCGACACTCACCATAACCTCCCATCTCATCCCCTGCTTGATGCTGATAGTATAGCCGTAGACCTGAAGGACAACAGCCTTGGTGACAGCCACCCTGCCATCGCCATATGGCTCATTCTCCTCCTCCACAGCAAAGGGCACCAGCTGTGTGCTGTTATCGCAAACCTTAGTGAGGGTGTAGACGCAGCGCCCCTGGAAGTCAAACCTGCGCCCATCGAAGGTGGTGTAATGTGGATCCCCTGAAGCCACGCACTTAGCCTTCCCAGTGGGATAGCAGCCCCACACTCCTTTAACCAACTGACAGGCCTCCCCGGGGCTGCAGGAAGATACCTCGCAGGAGACAGCACCATTCTCCCCACACTGGCACTTCGTCTGGCACTGTCCCGCGTCATAGAACACCTCACCCAGCTTGTAGTACCGTCCAGAATAGGAACAGCCACACTGGTTCCCAGGGACACAGGCATCACCACTCAGCAGGTAACCTTCGTCACATTGGCAGCCTTCTGTGCAATTCATGTGACACTGGCTGGCTAAAGGCAGGTTGGCACATGTGTCGGGGCAGCCTGGCGAGCAGAGCTCGTAATTGCTGTTTTTGGGACAGCTAGGTGCTGCAGAAAGGGAGGCAGGATGTAAATGGCAGGACGGTCGAGTAAATGAAGATAGAAACAAAAAATGTGGTAACCTGCACTTATATATTATAATTTTAATGCTAATAATTTCCCAATATAAATATACCAAAGTTAATATTTAAAGAATCGTAAAAAAATTAAGATAATTTTAGACCTTCAAAGAAAATCGGAAGAAGCACAAACTTACGGCAGAAAAAGCTGCTCCTCCAGGGTCGGATGGTAACCCCTGCTTTTTGGCAGGCGATTGCATAGGCCGCTACAGCAGGGCAGATAACCCCATGGTAACCTTTGTATTTGCAGGCATCAAAAACACAGTCATCCATGTAAGGTTTAGGGTCGACATAGGTGCGGCAAGCCCAGAAAGGCCCGCCATACTGGGTAATGATGCCGCAGTAGCCTTGGGCCTGATAAACCTTCAACTGGGAGGTGGAGCACCCCTGGCACAAAGGACCCTCACAAGTGGAGGAACAACCGGCCGTTTGTCCAACCTGCCAGCTGGCACCCAGTTGTTCATCAGTAGAGGCTATACCCCCACCCCTCATGGTGCGGTCATCATTAGCGTTCCCATCATAGTTGCCACACAGGCCACAGACAGCACCCCAGTAGGTGCTGGGCAAGGTCACCTGGACCAGGCTGTTCCAATCAAACGTCACTTTCAAGCCAAAGCCCACTTCTACAACTGCCATTGAGCCACTGCGGTAGACCATCAGTTGGTTGTTGTCATAATAGAATGGTAAAGACACAACCTGGCCATCCACCTGTTATATGTAGATTAAAAGTGAACAATACCAAATGAGTTAATACCATTTTTAAAGAAATATAAAAGCATTAAAAGCAAATAATGCCTGTTGTCTACAAAATTGATCTATAGGACACTAACCAGGATTTTGTAGGGGTAATCCTGGCTGATGGTGATAGTGATCCCATAAATGTCTACATTCACCACTTTCGTAAAGGCTACGACTTCACTGCCGCGATGGTTGTTCTGGACCGTGACAGTGAACGGGACGAGCTTAGGGTCATTGGAGCACAGTGCTACCAACTGATATTCACAAGTGCCCTGGAAACTGAAGTAATAGCCATCGAATGTGTGGTAGTGCGGATCTCCAGCGGCTGTGCAGGTGGAGTAGGTGATGGGCCGACAGAAACGCAAGCCATCCTCGAGAATGCACAGCTCGTTAGATGCACAGGTTGCATACCAGCACACCACTGTGCGGAAGTCGGGGTCACACTCACACTGCTGCTGACAGCCCTCAGTCCAGAAACGCTCATGAGGCTTTACGTAGTGGCCCTCATAGGAGCAGCCGCAAGTTTCAGGGAGCACGCACTGGCCTGCACTCAGGACATAGCCGTTGTTACAGACACAGGCCTCCACACAGATACCCTCACAAGTTGGTTTATGAGCTGGGAATGGACAAGTTTGCGGGCAAGGGCTCGTGCAAGCCTCGTAATGGCTGTATGGCTGGCAATTCATGGCTGAAAGGTAGAAGTCAATCTGAATTATTCCTTATTATAGCACTGTTATTTAACTGTTTTATCCTATTATCAGTAGTTAGGAATATTATAGTATCTCAGAACATATAATATTGCAGTTTTATTCTACTAATTTCTCTTTGGTTTTCAAAAAAATGTGAGAGGCTCACATTTATGTGAAATAAAAAGGACATTGGACACATTAACTACAAAATATAAGCATAAGAGTATAAATAGATACTATAACCAGCATGTATTGTACATATATATTTTTTTATACTTACGGCAATTAAATTTCTCCCTCCAGCCTTGCAGAATGATACCCTGAAGACGGCACATATTACTGTAAGAAGTCAATGCCGAGCACAGCATTTTCCGGTCCCCACTAGTGGCACACATGTCATAGACACAGTCGTTCATGAAAGCCTGGGGGTCCACCTTAGCATGGCACTCCATGAAGTAATTGTTAACATTTGTGGTTAGGGCACCACAGGAGCCCTCTGTCTCGTAAAGCTTAACGATATTGCCATTACAGGTAGGGCAGTCTCCCTTACATGTGTCCCAGCAGTTGGGATTTTGGGGGTCAGGTACCCTCCAGCTCTTGGACCAGTTGACAAGGGAGGAGACTATGTTTCCAGCTTGGTCACGCATATCATCATTAGGATTGCCATTAAAGTTGCCACACAGGCCACACACGCTGTCGTAGTAGCTACTTGGAAGCTTGACAATTACTTCCCAGTTATAATCAAAAGAAACATATAGGCCAAAGTCTGTAGTTAGTACAGCCATGCTACCAGTATAAGTTATCGTCAGTTGGCCGTGTTTTAGGTACACTGGCAAGTTGTAAGTTTCATTGTTCACCTACGGAATGAAGGAGAGCTCTGTTAACATTTTTGGCAGAATTGGTCAAATTCATCTATACCATGGTACTGTACAATTCTAAAATATGAAAGGTGCTGAATATAACTGCACAAGCAGTGTTGGCCAGGCTAAACACAGTAGTAAATTAATGCGTGATTATAGGCTCTAATTCTAATTAACAATACTTAACGGAAACTATAAAAACAAAGAAATAGTTACAAATCACATAAACAGCAACAACAGTGCTTCTGGCAGAGGACCAGGACCCGTGTCTGGTGATTAAAAAACAAAATGATTTACTATGTAATGCACTTGTAGTCTAGTCATACTTTACAGTCCTTATAACCTGCTTAAATTAGATGATTTGCAAGTCCCCTGGATCATTAAGCTGGATTTTTGAGTTAGGATAACTTGTTGGATGTCTAGGCTAATTATAATTGAAGAGCGATAAAGTCTGTTTAAACTGTACATAATCAACATTATAGCCCTACAGTATATGTTTTTAAATGCATTCTGCTTTGCATCTTACCTATCTGCAGCCGTGCGTTTAAAAACGTATACTGCACCGCTTGGCAATGGATGTAATGGATATTAGTATTTTGTGTGATTGAGAGTAAATTCACATACAGTATGCCTATATAACTAAAAGGAAGAGTAATTAGGCTTAGAATTATATTTGTTCCCTGTTTATACTATTTTACTCAATAGCATAATTTTTTACAAAGCACAATGACAGAACACCTCCTTGTTACAGTGAAGAATAAAATAATTTAGAGCATGTATGATGTTCAGAAGTGCCATTTTAAACAACTCACCAAGATCCGGCCATTCTGGTATTTAATCATGGTGATGTTGTAGCCATACACGAACACCTCCACATCCCTGACATAAGAAACCACATAAGTTCCACGGTTGTCATTCCTTTCAACAATGGAGAAGGGTACCAGGCCCGTCAGGTTGCCACATGTCTCAACGAGTGTGTATGTACAGGTGCCCTGGAAGTTGTAGTCATATCCATCGAATGTGTGGTAGTGGGGATCGCCCCAGCCCCAGCAAGTGCCCGTATAGTCCGGGACACACACAGCCTCACCCTTCTGTACTTTACATGTTTCCTTGACTCGGCAGTTGGCATTTTTGCATGGATCTTTTTGGAGAGAACGTAAAAGGAGAGAACACTTTAAAGGCAGCAATGCACAAATTTAAATATACTTAATTAAATGTGTTATGGCTGAGCCATGCAAAACTATATATATATATAAATATATGTTTTACTATATAGTATTATGACTGCACAATCTGATGGCACATATCTCAGTATTTCTGAAAACAAACTGTACTGTTTTAGAGTAAATTTCAAAATTTTGGAAGCCAAGTAAGGTGGAAGTTCTGGAACTGGTGAATGTGGATGACAGCTGCAGTCTTAGAAAAATGAATATTTAACTTTAACTCATTTAAGTAAAACTCATTTAAAATAAAATCCAAATAAGATTTAATATTGTCAATTTTTTAACAGTTCATTTAAATGTATTAGAAACATTGAGATTTATGGGTATGTTCTACAGTGAAGGAACATGGATGGATGCAGTTCTGATGGATGATTTAATGCTTCCTTTAAATCGTGGCCTTATGCACTGCATAATTTAACTATTATGACTTAGTATGACTTAAATTTTCTTAGTCAAGCTGGAAATGTTGTTATGTAATGAAATGGCATTTTCCAAATGTCTGGAAACTATGCTCGCAGTTTGGTTTCTCTTACCTACATGGTAGCATGCTTTGACTCCTTTCTGGACCAGACACTTGGTATCAATCGGGCAGGAGTATGGTTCACAAACCAAACCTTCTAAAGCTTTGCATATGCACTTCACCTGGCAATCATCCACATATACAACATCCCCAGGCTGTAAAGACACAGATTACGCTAAATGAGTTACAATAGTATATATCACGTATGTACATATAAAGCGCCGCTGCCCACCTTATATGTGTGTCCATTATCGTAACAGCTGCACTGTTCTGGTGCAACACAACTTTGTCCATTGAAGAAAAAGCCAGGGTTACAAGAGCAGCCCTCAGTACACCTGCTGGGACATGTTACAATCCCATTGAGGCCTGGACAGCCCAAGGAGCAGGAGTTCACACAGATCTCATAGTGGCTGTTTGCTGGGCAGGACACAGCTGAGAGAGAGTAGAGGAAAGGTCTTTGAGTCAATCAGCTGACAGTATATTAAACTTGTCTAAGAAAACTATTAATTTCGCTGGTTTATTGAACTTTTGCCAACTAAGGCTTTAATGGGTAACAATTTCAGTGACATATAAAGCTTACGACAAAAGTAAGGTGTCCTCCAGTTATTGATATGAACCCCTGCTAGCTGGCAGTTGTACACGTAAGCAGCGATGGTATCACAGAGAGCTTTGCGATTTCCATAAGATGCACAGATATCATAGACGCAGTCATTGAAATAAAGGGTGGGGTCCAGCTTGCTGTAACAGGCTGTAAAGGGTCCATCTGGTGCTGTAAGGATGCCACAGTATCCGGGTGCACCATATATAGATTTCAGTGCAGGGGCACAGTCTGGGCAGGTATTGCCTGAACATCCATCATCACACACAACATCTGGAATGGCTACCTTCCATGCCAAACCAAAGTCATTGGTGTTTTTTGTGACTGTTCCGTTGGGCAGGCGTAAGTCATCATTCTTATTCCCATTGAAATTGCCGCAAAGACCACATGTCTTGCCATAGTAGTTACTTGGCACGACGATACTAACATGGTACACATGGTCATATGTAACAATCAGGCCAAAATTAGTCTTCATGACATAGTTGAAACCATCTAGATATGCCACAACTGCACCTTTACTCAGGTTCAGTGGGAGGTTATTGAAAACTCCATTTACCTAAAGGAAAACAGAAAAACAAGAGTTCAGTAAACCTGCTTTAAATATTGAGTTTAGAAGACCAGTTCAGAGACCACAGAACATTGTTTATGTGGGACAGAGAACCTTGTGATTGGATATGCAGTCATTTATTCCCTTTATTCCTGGCATAATCATGAAAATTGCTGTGTTCTGTTTAGATTCAGCCGAGTGAACAAGACATTGCTTAACATCTGAAGAACTTGAATCACAAACTTGATTTTATTAGTATCATTTCTGCCCCCATAACACTATGGAGATCTTCCCTTTTGCATAGGCTGCAATAACTATTTTTTGCATTAATCATCTTTTCCTAGCCTTGATCCGACCCACAGGAAGTTTCTCCGTCTTTGTCCAGTCTGGCGCTCCCTTACAATGCAGGTAATGTGCCTAATGACCCATCATTCAACACAAAGTCAAACCAGCGGAACCCAAGGATTCTCAGAAGAGCAGCAGTCCAGCCCTCATCTCAGGTCACTGGATATGTCTCGCAGCCATACAGCAAAACAGG
>JAODKN010000134.1:20633246-20643380 GCA_026774425.1 Petrocephalus zakoni | reverse complement strand
GGTGTTTTACCCTCTAATTTGAATTTCGCGTTGCATTGTGGGAGCGAGTACAAAAATCAGTAAAAAGAAATGGATAATGTAGCGGCAATTTTCTGCCAGGACATTTTTTTTCTGCCAGGACATCCGTTTTTTACGGGGTTTTTTTTTTTTTTTAACAGTGTGCCACCTGCAGACGTTATGCTACATACTGCCACCTACAACGTAAACGTGCAGATCATGTGTACGTCGGAGTGGATCATGAAAACAATACTGGAACAGGCGAAAAAATAAAAACGCATGGATCGATATTTATGTGGTCACGTCGATGCATCGGATCTTTTGCCATTTAATCGATACAAATCGATGTATCGTTACATCCCTAGTAAATATTGGTTACTTTATTTAACAGGGAAATGCCACCATCTAGTGGCCGTTTTTGTAAGAACTATTCTATGTTACTCTTGCCCTTATACATTATGTTTCAAAGGCTTCTCTTGTTAATAAATCTAAACACCTCGCAGGCTGAAACAATACGTGTCTAATAAGAGTACAATTGCGCTGCAAAGCATTCTAAAAAGAATGGCCCAAGTTGTAAAGTTAGTTAAATACATATAAACAAAGTGGAAATCTAATTTCTGACCTTTTACATGTCCTTGACAAATTACTCACCACAATGTAAGAGCAACAGCATTTTTTGTATATTGTGTATATAGACAACAGTAAATGTGAATGGGTGGAAGCAGTGTGGGGAAATAAAAACTAAAACCTGGTGAGCATTTGCTGCACTATTTCCCATTAAAGAAAATAAATGTTGGATTACAAAATGTGAAATTATCAGAAATGGCCTGGACATTTCAATTTGGACAAACAACAAAAGTTAACTGCACGCAGCATCCAAACTTCACTTTTTTCCACTTTGCTGTATCTTGCTTTCATACAGGTGAGAGTGAGCTTAGAGTTACACAGAAGGGCAGCCCAGGGAGCTGGGGGTTAAGGGTTCTGTTCAGGGATCCAAGGACATGTGACTATTCTGCCGAGGCCTGGTCTCAAACTGGTGGTCTTCTGATCCCAGGCACAGAGGCTTTGTCCACTGAGCTACAGCCATCAAAAAGAGGCTTTGTGAGCTTCAGGTTAAAGCTGAAGTTTCATTGGATGACAATATACAGTATGTACTTTCCATGGTGCCATTTCAATAGCTAAATCAGTGGCAAAATACTTAGGGATTCCCGGTGGCTTTCATAAGCAGGTATGAAAGATGGATGGATTTTTACTGGACAAAGAGCGCAGACAAATGCAGGAACAAAAAGGTTATTGCCAGAGTTGCAGAATTACAGACAAACAAAGGGTTGAACGCCAGGTAAATGCAAACAAAGAACAACAAATCAGTCTGTGAATGTGATCTCAATCTGTAGCCCATAAAAGTGGATACAAGGAGAAATGGAAAGTAAGAGAATCAAAATCACACAACAGAGAAAAAAAACGGGAAAGCATGCAGGAGGCATGCACATAAAGAAGTCAGTTGTGATGGCAGACAAAGTACTTCTGTGTGAAGCAGTGTGAGTCTATGCCACACATTTCAGGGTAATGAGCAGTAGGATTCATGGCAAGTAGGAAATGATGGGTGTGGCTGGATGGATACTTGGCTTGTTGTGGGTATGATTAGTTTCAAAAACCAAAATCAAAGATACAGCCAATGTTTTAGGTTACCCATGAATTCCTGGGCAGGACACACTGTCATGCTGCTTAAAGAACAATTAGTTTTTAAATCTGTCAAGTGTACATGGATTCTTCCCATATGCTAAAATGTGGCAAAGAACCTGAAAAATAAAATTAGGAGTCCAGCTAATGCTGTGTTATTCAGGCTTCATGGCTTTAGGCTCGCTTTGGCCCAGGGCTAAATCAGCAGTGTGAGAGATGGTTGTGTACAAACACAATCATGCCATAGGAACTACAAATGTGACACAATAAATAGCACATATGTTAAACTAGGAACCCCTATCTTTTGTAGCTGACAGTGTCATTTGTTGCACAATATCACCTTTGATGCAGCGGTTTAACAAATTTATATATTGTCCCATCAGAAAACCAAATGGAAATAGTAAGCCGGATGGAAAAGTTAAGTGGATGGAAAAGTGGAATCATCCAATATATAATACCCAATGGGGCGGGTTCCCAGACAGATTAAAGCTAGTCCTAGATTTAAACAGCCTTTTAATGCCGACTAACATACATCTGCTTTCTCAGTCAAGGTATAAAACAGTCCTAGACTAAGCCTATTCCTGAATAAACTAAGCTTCTTTCCTGAAGGAAGATTTGAGTTAGTCCAGGAAGCAATTGAGGTTTAAATAAAACCTGCCAGCAAGCAGGTTTAACTTCAGATTAATGTTTGCTGAAGACACATGGATTACTTAGACAATGTCAATGATGATCAACGAATACCACCTGCTAGACAAATTCTTGTTGACAGAAGTGACCCACTGCAATTTTTTGATGAAATCAGTTTTCGAGTGCATAGTACATGTACATGTTGTGGAGATCATTTCCCTTTTGGAACTGAGTCTTTCATCGGTTACCCAAAGATGATGGCCTGTTCTAGTTAGTCTGCAGGTGCACATAACTTTTTTTGGCACGTGGCACCTTTTACAGAGAAACTGGGGATTTACGTGGGGTCAGTGAACCAACAGTGTGTAAAGTCGTTCACAAAGTATGCAATTCCATTTGTGTATTGAAAAGACAGTACATAAACTTCTCAGATGCTGCAAACCAAGTTAATTACAAGGTACAATTCTACGAATATGGGAACTTTCTAGGAGTCATAGGCTGCATTGATGGAACCCATATCCCAGTTCATATAATCAAATGAACACTTTAAGTGAGAAATAGTGGTCAGATGACAACAGTCTGAAAAGAAGAGAAAGAAAGGCTAAATCAATGCACTAATATACTCAATTCAGGTGAGTATGATCCCTCATCTGAAACCTGTATATACACAGTAAAACAAAAGTGTAATGAGAACCCATTAACATCACATACCAGTAATATAAGTAGGGCTGCTAACAAGGTTACATAAAGTTAACAATTCTTACCTGAAGTTGGTGAAATGTCCTTGTAGATGTTTGTTCATTTGAATTGAACTCATTACAAATGGATTGCCATGCAGTCCTTTTCTTTGATTCCACAGCAGATGTGTGCCGTTTATCTTCAATGATGGGGTATCTGGAAACTATTGTCTTAAATAGAGGTTTTTCAGGCTCAGTGAAGGTTTTGATCACAGACTCTTTTCTACTGCCATTGGTATAGTTGGATTTGCTTCTCCAATTTCATAGAAAATTAGGTGATTTTAAGCCCACTCCATGTCTTATAGCCAACCTCAGTTTGGTTAAATCAGACTAGCACTGTTGGTTTTAAATGAATCCTGATTGCTTTAATTCAAGATTCCATAGTCCAAGTGTTAGTAATCACTAATTAGTCTGCATTTCAGAAAGCTTTTTATTAGGAACTGATTAGCAATTCTAGATTAAGACCTACTCTTGGCCTAATTTAGACCCTGTTTGGGAAACCGTCCAAATGAGTCATAAAACATGTACAGTTTCTGCAAAAATAATTTACAATTTCATTAAATGCATTCCAATTACTTCATATATTCTGCATAATCATCCATCCATCCATCCATTCATCCATCCCTCCATCCATCCATCTTTAACTGTTTATCCGGGATGGGGTCATGGGCATCACATTACTTCAAATTCTCCAGTGACACTTATCTACTACTATAACTGTAGTTTCTGCAAAGGAGCTACTGCATTTTTTTCAAGATGAAATGTATTGTGCTACATTTAATTTAATCAATGCTACAAAAGTGCCCTGTTTAGGACTGAAATACCTTAATTCTTAATTAGCTGAAATACTTTAATTCTGGTATCCCTTGGTGTCCTGTAGAGGGCAGCAGCTTCTGTATCATGTTGAAATCTGGATCATTGTCATTGTGAAACTAAGGACTCTTTTAAGTTGCTAACTTGTTTACAATTAATATCAGGCTTTTGAAATCAGTTGGGATGTAGGTGTATAAAACCAGGGGAAATTTTCAGATAGTATGCCATTTTCAACTTGCTTTTTGCTTAGTTTGAAATTGTGTGCAACACTTTTGCTGCACGCCTACAGGGTTGGGGGCTCGACTGCCACCCCTGCTTTGTCATTCTGCAGTTTGCATGTACTCCCTGTGTCACACAGGCTTTCTTGCATGTGCTCCCTGTGTCACACAGGCTACCTCCAGCTAGTCCAGTTTTTACCCATAGTCCAACAACATGTGGTTAAGAAAACTGGTGTCTAATTTGGCCACAGTGAGAGTACCGTGTGATGGACTGGCTTCCCACCTAAAGTATTCACCTGCCCTTGTGCCTTAATCTATCAGGAATATGTGTCAACCTGTAGGGATTCAGTAGTTGCTTATTCTGGCCCTGTGACTTAGAATTGTGTGCTGTAATTGGAACGTGGCTGGTTCCAAGTCAGGGGATCCTTGAGCAAGGCCCCTAACCCAATTTGCTCCAGGGATTGGCTGGAAATCCTCTTTGATCCTCTCTACTATATATCACTTTGGACTAAAGCACCTACTAAAAGAAATAAATGTATGATGCTTAAAATTGTAATTTAGCATTTCTCAGGAATGCAACAGCCTACTTATCTGGGATAAATATTACTAATCCCTTTTCTGTTTATTAACTTTAGTAAATCAATATGTTGAAATACCCTTCTTGCTCTCCGAGAGCCAGGCCTTAATAACTAAGGAGTCATACAATGACCTCAGAACTATACTTTCTACAGTTCTACAGTGTTTCAGATCTTTGACCTGGGAACTTTGCTCAATCTCCTTTGGGAGCAAAACTGAGTGTGTGAAACGTCATTGATGTCCTCTTCTGGTTAGTAGGTTAACTAATATTCAAAATATGATTAATTTTTAGGGATTTGAAGGCTGATTTTGGATAAATTTATATAACCCAGTATTTAAATTACCCAGCATGCTATTACATATTTTGTCTTTTGAATCTGACCCATGCCCATTGGGCATTTGTCCATTGGGTTATCACCTGAGGGCTGCATTATGCTGAACACTTTGGTGCAGATCTATAGCACAGAGCCAATGTACATCAAGAATACTATGTAAAATTTATCTAGACTTTTTTCTTTATCTGACTGCTGTGTCCTGGCTCTACAATGTTAAAAGGCAGGGCCATTATATAAAATTTGTTTATATTGGTTCCATGAACATTTGTCTTATTGTCATATATAAAAATATATTTCCTACACCAATTTTAACATTTACAGCTTCATTCACTAAATTTTGTACATTAAGTGGTGGAAGACATGTATACACTTAAAAGTTAAAACCACACTTTAAATGACATATTAACAGTGTACCTAGTAGTTTACTACATTATTAAGACATTCATATATAGCTATATATGGTTTGACATTCTACTTTGCGCTACATAGTACACTGTCTGCTTCATTACACTGCGACAGTGACATTTATCAGATGGTCTTTGTGGAAATATTATATGAGAGTATGTGAGGTTTACCAAAAAAAGAAAAAAATACACTGCTGTACCTATCATGCTAAGTGTCAGGTTTCACTACACTTAGCAACCAATAAACATGCAGTGCTGGAGTTCATGACCGTCAGCGCTCCCCGTTCAATGTGTACTCATGTTCAGGAAGTTCCCAACAGTAACTACCAAGGAAAGACGAAAGCTTCTGAATTTCTCACCAGAGCAGGTTTATCTTGTAAGGTAAGGAAAGGTTTCTGTTCAGTTTTAAAATATGTGCTGACGCTTGTAGATGCTGGTAGTGTATGGAGTAGAACAAGTGCAAATAAAGTAAAGATTATTATCTACATTTTCAAAAATACAGTTTAACTTAAGTCCTCCTAAAACAGAAAATTCTATGCTTGGCGTGCACTGCATAACACTGCACTGCAATCAAGGTGAGTACATGGACTTAATTATTGTTCACAATAGCCCGTAGTTCATGAACCTTGTGCTTTGTACTTGGGTGTACCTCGATTAACATCCAGCAAACTTAGAAGAAAATGTAATTATTCTAAATGTTTTTAAATGCATAAAATACATAAGATTACATAGACAAACAAAATATGGCTATAATTTTTAAATTGTGATATAGTGACATACAAGACAATATGTTTAAAATATTGACAAATTAAAATTAAATTTAATTTTCTTAAAGACGTGAAGGCTGCTGCTGCTTCTCTTCAATAAAACATATTCTACTGTTGGGTGATTTTTGTCAAAACATGCATGTTATGTTGAACATCCAATCAATTTCAGATTCTTGTTCTGATGAACTGAAAGGTGTTGAGAATCCTGTTTTACAAAGATTTGTTGTCACCAGTGGAATTAAAGCTTCCATGGTTCGCTTTAGAAGGCATGGGCAGGCTTTTTTTAGGGTATTGAAAATTATTTCCCCCCATGCAAGTTCTACAATTCTGCATTATATATAATTATATATTTCTTAGAAGCTGTACGTAAATGACAATACACTGAATATTTAAAAGGTATCATTATAAATGTATTTTAAAAAATTCTGCCTGATATGCATAAGGAATGTTGTTGTTTATTATTACTTTACCATTGGCTTCATAAAGCCATTGTGCCCTACAATACTTACTTTGCAAATTGGATAGCTTTCCTCATTGAAAATAAAATTAATGTTGTCTTTCTTATTACCATACTACTGCAAGTATCATTGTCCTGTTAAGATAAGCACAAGATATAAAAAAACATTCTGCACTGTATGAAGTCATTCCACTTTGCACATATTTGCACAAAAACAGGAAAAGATTTCCATAAAGCAGCTATCCATCATTGTTTAAAGGACGTGAGATGTGTATAATTCTGCATATATTAAAAGCAGAACTGAGGTCTGCAGTAAATTTTGACTGAAAGAGCAAAAGATTGATTAGACCATGCATCTCAGTTCATGAAACAAGTTTCAGTAATTGAATGGCACTCCACCCCATAACAGCAAAAAAGCTGAACAAATAACCGCAAACTAAACAACCAAGACTTGTTAAGACTTGAGTGACTAGAAGTAGATGAGCAATGGGTAGTTATCAAAGCAAAGGGAGGATTTAGATATAGATACCTCAGAGATTTTCTTCCCTTTATCCTTACGATTATTTTTGAATGTTATGACAACCGACTTCTTATTATATGTAGTCACAGAGGAGACATCATAGTAACACAAACTTTGCGTGACCCCAGAATACATAAATGTACACTTTGTTTGTAGATTCCTTATATTTCTCAATGAATACTGCTGGGGATGGTATTGAATGAATAAATTACATTAAATCCAAACTATACAGACAAGAAATCATCTCTGGCATGTAAAAAGAGTACAACAAAAACACAATAATTGACATTTTGCTTCTGGTTTTTGATAAATCTTTATTGGCAGTTTTATTATTGGTAACTGTAATATGACCAGGCAATGGTACAGTAAACTGTAGAATACAATATGTAGCATGAAGTGAAAGTATTGTAGCTCCATGTGTATTGCGATAAATCAAGCATGTTTTCATTATAAGGCTGCACTGCTGTGCAGTGACATCATATGTCTAGCCATATGTATAGGTTAGTTCTAGGTTGACTTCTAAATCATGGTTTCGTAGTTCTTATCCTGGAGAGCTACATTACAACACATTGCTCAGACACACCTACTAAACCTGGTAATTAGTTGATTAACATGTGTTTGAGCAGGAAATCTGCACACTGTGTTGTATTGTGGCCCTCCAAATTGGGGAAGCCTGCTATAAATATTAGGGAAATCATTGCTGACACATGTGAGAGCCAAAAGAATGCTCATTGTGCTCTTAGTTACAAGAATAATATAATTAATAGTATAATTAATATAATATTAGTAGATATTATGATTTCTTTGTATAGTATTTTTAACTGCTAGTCAACAACCTTTAGAACTGCTATTAAGAGTATTTGAAATTGGATATATATATATTTTTTGTGCAATTTTCTAAAATTATCAAAATGACATGAAGATGACTTATTTGCTCTTTCCAAACAAAATCAAATCAAAATCATTTACTCCTTAAAGTATGTCATACATTTATGATTTTTATAGTAATATTTCCCTATGCTCAGGATAATTGGTTTGCAAAATTGTAAAATTTATTTCTTTAAATTATTAATATTATGTTAGTGTAAATAGTCATACTTCAAATGAACGTCAGTACAAGTTGAATTAAATGTAATATTATGTAATTTATGTTTATACCAGGTGAAGTGAAATTGCATGTAAGATAACTGAGAGGACATTCCCTTTACAACTACACTATATTGCCAAAAGTATTGGGACACCTCTCTAAATCATTGAATTCAGGTGTTTCAATCACTTTCATGGCCACAGGTGCATAAAATCAAGCACCAAGGCTTGATTTTACCGTTAGTGGTATTACAACAATGTGTAAGCAACTGGGAACAACAGCAACTCAGCCACGAAGTGGTAGGCCATGTAAAATCACAGAGCGGGGACAGCGCATGCTGAGGCACACAGTGTGCAGAAGTCACCAATGTTCAGAGTCAATAGCTGCAGACATCCAAACTTGTATCCAAACAGCCTTCAGATTTGCTCAAGAGCAGTGTGTGGAGAGTTTCATGGAATGGGTTTCTATGGCCGAGCAGCTGCATCCAAGCCGTACAACACCAAGTGCAATGCCAACCGTCGGATGCAGTGTTGTAAAGCGCACTGTCACTGGACTCTAGAGCAGTGGAGATGTGTCCTCATGGAGTGACGAATCACGCTTCTCTGTCTGGCAATCCGATGGATAAGTTTGGTGGAGGGGGGATTATGGTGTGGAGTTATTTTTTGGGCTTGGCCCCTTGTGAATGGAACTCTTAATGCTTCTCCAGTGCACAAAACAAGGTCTATAAAGACATGGATGAGTGAGTTTGGTGTAGAGTAACTTGACTGGCCTGCACAGAGCCCTGACCTCAGTCCAATAGAACACCTTTGGGATTAATTAGAGCGGAAACTAGGAGCCAGGCCTTCTCGCCCAACATCAGTGCCTAACCTCCTGGACGAATGGTCAAAAATTCCCATAAACTCACTCCTAAACCTTGTGGAAAGTCTTCCCAGAAGAGTTGAAGCTGTTATACCTGCATAGGAAGGGCCAACTCCACATTAAAGCCTATGTTTTAAGAATGGGATGTCATTAAAGTGTGTAAAGTCATATGTCCTAATACTTTTGGCAGTATAGTATATGTTAAGATGCAATCATTAAAGTTTTGATGGTGAGTGAACCAGTGGCCATGTCTAGTCAAAGGCTGGATTAGCTCCCGTAGCTGACTTTAGAAAGAGATTCTTCTGATTGAACCTGTTGAGGTTTCATGTTTAGTTCTTGATTGGCTACATCTGTTACATTGATGTAGTGTTATTTTAGTGCTCATTACTGTATGGTGCGCTATTGTAACATGATCCCTGTAAAATTAAAACATCACTATCTAACACTGAGGAAATGGTTGTACTCACCAAGCAAATTGTTTCTCAAGGTGTACGGTTATGAAGATGTAATCACTGCTTGGGACAAATGTTCTATATTTGGCAACAAAAGATTTCCTGTTCCACCCATTTAGGTACTTGTGCCCTCTGAATAAGTCATCTGACAGTTCCTGTCACATACTTACTTTGACCTTTAACCTATAATGTAATTTGCAGTATGTAGAAAGCAATATGTAGAAAGTCAGACAAATGCTACACTATGTCATATATTATCTCCATTTTATTATGATGTTATGGTTATGACATTAATTGTTTGGCAGTGTGTGCCCTTACATAAATAAGTTGTAGATTTAATACATGTACATATGTTTTCGTGTTTACTCACACAACTGAATACTATATATACAGTTGTGGTCAAAAGTTTACATACACTTCATGAAGTTTGGTTCTTTTATGACTTTATTATGGGTTAACAGAAAAAAGTGATCACATCTGTTGGGTCAAAAATATACATACAGCAACATGAATTGGCAATTTTGGTGACTTAGATTATGAGTGACTACAGCTGGTGACTTCTCTGAGGCCATTTAAATAGGGCTCATTGGATACAAACGCCCACAAACG
>JAODKN010000134.1:20617828-20628446 GCA_026774425.1 Petrocephalus zakoni | reverse complement strand
TGGTTGGGGTGGTGGGATGGCTCACGGTGCTGCCCGGAAATTTCCCTTATTTTCAAATCCAAAACTTGACAGGTATGGCCCAATATAAGGATTTTATCCAACTTTGGTATAAACAGTTTTTGTTTTTTATCCTACTTTTGTGCTATGAATTTGTGTCCTTAACTAATGCATGACTCCTGCATCAAAAGAGAAATCTTTATCCGTCTGTAAATTCTCTTGAAGCAGACGGCCTTTATTTTCATGTTAGGAGTCTGACGTAGGAATTTTGCATGTTCCTTACAGCTTCAGCTGGTGAGACAGATGAGACGGAAGGATCAGCTGATATTGGTATTAAGTGAGACCCCACATATTTGCACAGGAGCAAAAAGCCATGTTGTAAAGAATTAACTATGAATATTATTAAGCCATTTTAATTGTGGCTGTAAGACATTGGCTGATGGATTGGATATATATTTGTTTAGGGATTAGTCATGTCTTAAACTGTATTAAAATGACAACAAATATGCAAAAATAATATACGTTTTCATTTAATTAAAGCAACACTATCGACAGCAAGATTGTTTGTGCTTATTGCTGTAATTTGATAAATTGCACTAAATGGATACCTTTTGTGTTTTCTTTGGCTTTTCCTACAGGTGACGATGAAGACTGTAAGTTTATACCATTTATGAACAGAATTTAATACCCAACATGCCATGGTTGTAAAGATCACTTGGTAACACTTTACTTAAGCATGCTCTTCATGATACCTACATAAGCCCTTCATGACAGATGACATAACTTGTCAAAAGCATTTATACAGGTTCATTCCAACTTTTATGGCTGTCATAAATGCTGACATTGTGCATTCCTGTGTTGACTGTTTTCCAGCTGGCTTTATATGACAAATTATGCAACTGTCACTCTGACACTGAAGAGTGGAGTCTTATAACCTTTTATGTCACTTGAATGGAAAAAGTGTCATAACACAACTTCATGTCAGCATACACCTATGACAGTCAACATAGGCGATATGTCAGCTTGACACAGTGCATTTCCCAATGTCATCATTTATGATAGCCACATAAGTTGGAACAAACCTTTATAAATGCTTCTGACAAGTTGTCAGCTGTCATGAAGGGCTTATGTTGGTATCATGCTGAAGAGCATCATTAGGTAAAGTGTTACTGATCACTTACTTAAGATTATTACATGTGCCATACATTCCTTCATATGAGTCTTCCCCAACTAAACAATCCTTTAGGTTGTCTGATAATTTGTACAACAAATGCCAATAAATGTCCTGTTTTGATCAATGGCCTGTTTATAAAATCAGTTAACTGAAACATTAGAAGCACACTATATTGCCAAAAGTATTGGGACGCCTACCTTTATACAGACATGAACTTGGCTTTAATAGAGAGTTGGGCCACCCGATGCAGCTATAACAGTTTCAACTCATATGAGAAGGCTTTCCACAATGTTTAGGAGAGTGTTTATGGGAATTTTTGACCATTCTTCCAAGAGAGCATTTGTGAGGTCAGGCACTGATGTTGAACGAGAAGGTCTGGCTTGCAGACCTTCTCCATCCCAAAGGTGTTGAGGTCAGGGCTTTGTGCAGGCCAGTCAAGTTACTCCACACCAAACTCACTCTTTGTTTTTATAGACCTTGGATGCAGCTGCTCCATGTTGTTATAATACCACTTGAACAATATTTAGCAGCAAGGAAATTTCACAAATGGACTTGCATATGTGGCATCCTATCACGGGACCACGCTTGGATTCACTGAGCTCCTGAGAGTGACCCATTCTTTCACAAATGTTTATAGAAGCAGTCTGCATGCCTAGGTGCTTGATTTTATATACTGCACTTGTGGCCATGGAAGCGATTGGAACACCTGAATTCAGTGAGGGGTGTCCCAATACTTCTGGCAATATAGTGTAATTGACCAGCTTATGTCATACAAGAATGTCATGGACCAGTAAATCTAGCTGAGCGGGAAGTTTAACAAAACCAATTTTTGGATGTTAACCAATCCCAACTCAAACACCCAGCATTCTGCAGCCTGGTACAGTATCCCTGTTCTAGATCATATCTATGTTCTGGTAGTTTTTCAGAAGTGTATCACAATTTGGGTCAATGTTGTCTGACCCATTCCATCACTGTTGCTTGGCATTCAAGTTGTAGATCGAACCAAAGGAACAGATCTTAATTCAGAACTCACTGGAAATTCCGACAAGTCAAGAGGAGACAGTGAAGGTAAACATTCTAATCAACTAAATCTTTGTTCATCATCGTTTTTGCATCTTTTGTATACTTTACTATTTTGCAGGCTCCTGTATAGTTTGCTACATTTCAGTAATTGTTTTGGTCACATGAACAGCTCAAACCAAGTATTACAGTCAAAAAATAGAATATTATGAATTAATATACATCCCATTTTAGGCTTAAGACTAAAACAAATGCGTTGAACTATTTTTTTTTGAAGTAAACAAATCTGAGATCCTAGGATACTTGGTCATTTTTGTTTAAAGCAAATGCTTTAGTCCCATATGTGTGCATTTACGTGTGAATCTATCCATTATAAATTTGCTTCTGAAACCAGTCTTTTGTATTTCACTTTCAAGCTGAAAATCCGCTTATCTGAATGTGATTTTCTCTGCTACATTTAGATGGGGTCACCACCATCATCATCATTGTAGCTGTGAGTGCGGTGGTGCTGATATTAATCGTGATAGGAAGTAAGAGAGATGTGTTACCTAAACCTGTTTTTGTCCCATGATATCTAGCGAGATGGCACAAATCAGTTTGATCTGTATTGATTGTGTAGGGCCTTAGACAATCAAGTCCTACATACAGGCCAGTGAAATGACTTCATATCTATCATATCAGCCCATCTAACTGCAGACTGTTTGCATAAACTAGCATGTCTGCTTGGGATATTCAAAATATCACTGTGTTTCCGATTAAGCCAGTGACACTGCAGTGTAAAGTTGACCATTACATTGGATCAAACTGTTATACTGTGACCACCTGTACGAGCAGTCCATGGTTTAATGAATGATCTTAAGGAGGTATTTAATAGCTGCCTGAAATGAATGCTTGTGATAAATGCATTTAAAAATTACTTTTTGGAGCTCTGCCAGTAAAAGTTATTAAAAAATTATGTTCCATTACTGAACTGGCCACTTAGTCTAATTGTATGTTTTGCCTGTTCATCCCGTGTTTCAGCCATTTTTCTGGTCAAACACCACATGCACAATCTGCATCAAGGGTAAGGATGGACATTTTGTTTGACTTGCTTGTTAGATAAAAAAAGATAATGTATATCTTTGTTTGCTATACTGGAAAATCATTAATTGGATCTATTTTTAAACTAAATTATGAAAAATATAACTAAAACTGCCAGGTCAAAGGACAAATACGAGACTTCGATATTAATATTGCATGTGGCAGTATTGTGACTGTCCTCATACTAGTACTGATCTGATGTTTCATTCTGCTTTCACCGTCGTGTGTGTGGAGTGGTGACAATCAGCTACAGAATAAAATCCTTTGTCAAAGCCTAACATCTGTTTAGTCAATGGGCTGTGTGGAAAAGCGACAAACAAGTTGGATGGGTCATAGTCCCCGTTGCAGCTGGCACCTTGGCCTCTGCTACGAAAATGTCATCGATGAAATCAGACAGTTGTGCCAAAGGCAAGCGGAATGAGACACATCCCCCTGTCAGAGCTGGTTTATACTTGCACCAGAGTCACACACCACTTTGAGTCATCTGAGGCCCCCACCTGCCAAATGAAAAGAAAGGAGGGGGCGTCCTATGCATAACCCTCCGATACAAGACCTGACATGTGTCCAGAAAAGGGTGCATTTGGTGGAAATCTGGCTCTCTGAAATGAGAAAGCAGAAAAACAGCCTGCCTATCCCAGTATTGCTACACTCTGTCTGACACGAACAATCAGACAAAAGAACTGCCTCAACCAGTTTAACGGTGATACATTGTGTTTTTCTTACATGAAAATAACCAGGTTGTACAATAGGCCCCAGGGGATCTGTGCAGGTGGCAGAGCTGAGTCGCTTTATATGTGGACTATAGTTAATGCTGTGGCTTGCTTTTTGCAAAGTAATCACTTTCCGCCCCTACGTGCGTGATGTGTACGCTGCTCAGCCCGTATCAGATTGTCCGTGTACAGAAGAGCCGGCAGCCACTCACCTAGCAACTCACATTAGCAATTTGCATGCAGAGTCCCTGTTGTGTCTTAATCAACCAAATACCTTTAGCAACATTGACGGTGCCTCCCAGGGCAAGATCTGAAGAGGGTGGCGATGAGTGACAGTCTGACTTAAAGGAGGCTTAATCACACAGCAACCCCCAAGTATTTCAGGTCAACACTGTGGCTTTTTAGGAGATGCTGTAAAAACATTAGAATCACGCCCTGCAAATATATGCTGTTTGTAAGTCTTTAAGCCTTCCCTGTGCAGCATTCGATCACAAAAAAAATTATTTGCACACAGTGATCACCGCTTTAATCATTCAATATAACTTATATTGGCAATTTAGTTCATTGTTCATTCTCAATGTTTTTATATGCAATTTTATATGCAGTCTTCAGTTTTTGTTCCTAGCGTTATTGTGTATTATCGAAGCTGGTTTTGAATCACATGAATAGTAGTACAAAGTAATTTTAAAAGTTAATATTTCCATAGAAGGTACCTTTGTCTTTGAACTGAAGTTGAGTTGTGTACCTAATACATCCACCATTTTTCCCTCCAGGATGTATGCTGTTCCAGCAGAGCAAGCTCAGAAAGGGACCATCTAATCACCAAGATCTCTTCCCCATTCAACACCTGCCATGGAGCCCCTGCATGGGCCGCTGAGGGCAAAGCAGCCAGCATGGGAAGCCTTACATAACCCTCTCTGCACTCTCAGTTCTTCTTTGGTTCTTGACTCTGTCTCCTCTGTAAGTCGCACTTGTTCACATACTGAATAATTCATACACTCGTTAGGTCAATCAATACAGCACACTCTTTGATCCACTTTTTTCCATCTTGCTGTTTGCTTTTCTTCTAATCCCTCCATGCTTAAAGTGCCATGCCACACTGTGCCTTGGGAAAAATCGGGGCTAATTTTTGCACTCCAATCGCTGTGGGACCTAAATAGGACAGAGTTGGATGAGATCTAATCAAGTCCATTATTGTACTAAAAATCCTGTAATAGCATATTTTTTGGTAGACAACTTCTCAATAATGTACAGTGACTTTCAGGTGGTTTCACCTACCATATAATATACTCTGCATCAACTAACAAATGGTCTATTACAGGAGGCACTGAAATTTAGTCATGCATTTAACATATTTAGCAGAGGCTTTTATCCAAAGTGACATGCATTTTTGAGAAAGCGAGGTCAGACAGTTCCTGGGGTAATTGGGGGTAAAGGGCTTGAGGGCAACAATAAACTCACTCGGGCGACCACACGATTTGAACCAGCGCGCTCCCAATCATAAACACAGTGGCCTAACTCATTGAGCCGCATACCAGCCTGGTATCACATGATTTCACACAGAAGAGATTTCCTGCCTGTGTTCTTGTTCTGTCATTATTCTGAAGCAGGAGGAATGCATCTGTTTTTACCCTTATGATCTTAACTGTCCTATGCATTATCACTATCGGAATCTGCTTCCCGATGTACCATGATTACAAATAGCCAAAAGCTAGCCAAAACAAACAGTGATTTAAACAGTCCCGTGGCCCCTAGCATATTTTATTTCCTTTTCGCTATGTATTAACCCTGACCTTGCACTGTAGCGTTTTTGTAAATAGCGTTCAAAAGTAGTCATGGCAATATAAGGTTTCAGATGGAGAGAGAATCAAATCAACTGGGACAAATTGACTGGGAAACACCCCACAATAAACATCTTTCGCTTACACCTTTCACTGTTTGAGTGGATCTGTCCACTTCCCATTTAATCTAAATTCATCTTACCCACGGGCATTAGAACATGAGAAATGGGACACAGTAACTATTTTAGGACCTTCAAAATGCTTAGAAAATCTCCTGGGGTGAGAAATTGGCAGAATCGTCTTTACCATTGTATGAAAAGCAAGATGACTTAATATACAAGATGAGTCAAATGAATTAATGAATTGTTTGCAAAGGGAAGCTAATTAAAAAACTTGTTTGGTAAAGTGAAAGGCCTACATTCTGATTTCGCTTGACCTTGCAGCTATAATATCATTCATATTAATGATTAGCATGGCTGAACACCTTCATACAAATAATTTGTTTTATTTTATATCTGTTAAAATTTTTTTTTTTCCGATTGCACTTTACTTAAATTGCAAACAGTTTGCAGTCTGTTTGTAAAGAGAATGCCACTAATATTGAAATCCATTTTGGCTCATTAACCTGCCATAATCTGGAAGCATTTCAATTAAATATTTGAACATTTCATTAACATTTTGTTTCTTTCACTATATCCTTTATGTGATTTGAAGGGTAATTCGTGTTTTGTTTAAGACTAATCACAAGCAAGGTATTGAGCCAGTGAAATCAGGAAATGATTATAGACAATCAGCACTGAAAAAACGTATAAGCCTTGCGAATCTGTAGCATGTTATTTTTTCACCAAAGACAAAATCATTTGGAACCCAATGTGCTTACCAACAAAATGCATAATTCATGACACTGAAGCTGAATTTTTCTTGTTTTTTGTGAATGTCAGAAATTGTCCAGCACTCTCTGTTCCTTGCAGGGCTTGTTTTCACAGAATTTGATCTGTGTCTCTGCATTGGAATGGATTAGCAGTGCTATGCTTGAATACAAAAGAAGTGTGTTTAAACATGTAATGTTACCAAAGTCCATGAAACACTTTTTCTTGGCTTCTAAAGGTTCTGAGAGGCCATTTTCCTATTTTGGAACATAAGACCTGTATAAATTCTTCCTGCTGTCAATATTTAGTGGTTTACACAATGCACTCTTATTAATTTGGGCACAACAAATTCAAATGGTTATTAACTTTACCCCCAACTTTTTCAGGATATATCTATGCATAAATACAAATATATAACGGGTGTTCTTGCTGTCGAAATGCAATATAATACTTGTAACAAATTGAATGTAACTTAAGTCCATGTGGTATTTCACTTTGTTAGTGAAAACTTCAGAACATTTACCATAAATCATGTCTTTTTCTGTTTTACAGTTATGAGTAATTGGTACAATGGGCCTGTTCGTCTGGTTATTGTTATTTTTATATATATATATATATATATATATATATATAAATGCCTTATAAATATTTTTTCTTATTATTGTATGTTTCCACAAACAGCTCTGTAACTGATTGCCACAAGTGGTTGATTGATGCAGTAAAAGGAGATGAGCAATGTCTGGAGGAGACAAAGCATAATGCTCCTTCTATATTTACTGTTGGTTTTACAGCCTGCCCAACCCACTCTGTCAATGTTTCTCAGACTAATCTGTGTACCTAACAGTTGCGTACTTAAAGGATCACACCTTGGAACAAGGAAACAAAAAAACACAGACATTATGTTTCAGATGGAGATGTGGATAAGAAATGTGATACTGGCTTATGTATGTAGATAGCAAAAGAGGCGTTTTTTTATCATTAGTATAAGCACAAAATGGCATAGCTTTTTATCGAAAGAAACAGCACAGAATATTTAAGCAGGAAATTTTACATTTAATGTTATTAACAATTGATATGTGATTAATGATCTGTTGTATATATTCAAACATGTGCATGGACCAAATAATTACCATGTGATAATAAATGCTTTCTGCTGTACTTCTTTCCAGTCTTTCGGCTGTTCTTTAGACAATCTGCCACTTGAGTAACCTTTTGCTGAAGCGTGGCATTTGGCGAAAAGATAACGCATCCCTCAATCAACTTTTCATTCAGACACAATCTTAATAAAACACAGGGTTTATTCTAACTACAATGATGCAAAAAAACCTAAAAATAATAACAACAAAGTACCAAAAAATTAGCTGTAGAGTTATTAGATCCATGCATCCATCTATTTTCCAAACACTTGCCAGGGTCGTGGGGACCCTGAAACCTATCCCAGGCAGCACAGTGCACAAGGCTGGGGTACACCCTGGATGGAATGTCAGTCTGTTACAGGGAACATGCATTCACAATCATAGGGTGTTTCTCTATACCAAGATTGCAAAGATCGCACTTGAGTTCTTGACAAAAATGTTCTTGCTAACTTGCCTCCAAAGAACAAACTTGGAACACAATGCATCATGAGATTGTTCTTATTAGCAAGGATGCAACCGATACATACTTAATATTTGGGGCTGGGCAAGAACAACGTTTTTATCATCCTCCTTACTTCTGTTCTTGAGTATTATAATTGTACATCAGCAATGGTAGAAGAAATCAAATGGGTGCATGAAAACACAAGATTAAGGTCAAGTATGCATATTGATAAAACACCCATAAATCCAGGATAATTGTAATACTCTGATTAGCTTAACTGCTTGTCTTCGGATGGAGAGAACATGCAGACCTCGAACGCAGTTATTAGATTTATCCATCCATCTACCTTCCAACTGCTTATCCTGCTCAGAGTTACAGGGGAGCCTGGAGCCTTTCCTAGGCAGCACAGGGCACAGGGCTGGGATACGCTGTACATGGGACGCCAGTAACTTGATTATTACAATTATAAAGCAGTATAGTGGTAGTGAAATCAGAAGAAAACAATTTTTTTTAACTGAAACAAAAGCTATTCATAAATTAATTGGCTTATTTTGACATTTTGACTGTTTTCCTTTTGTTTGCAGACCTGCCTCTTTAAAAGAATGAAAATGAAAATATTATTAAAGCATATTTGTCTAATTCCTATAGCATAAATTAGTAGGTTTTGGAAGATGTGAATGTACAGTATATAACTCACCAGCATATTGCTGGACTGTGAAGAGTTTAGACAAAGTTCTCTATTTAATTCATTAATAATAGAATTAATACAGCATTGATAGGCAAACTTGTGTGAGTGAAATATGAATTAATTATTTCCCAAAACTGTATACTGGATAACCTATTGGAAGATTGATGGATGGATGGATATGCAATATATTTATTTATAAACTTGAAATGGATTTTTGAAATGGATGATTGGTTATAGGAAACAGATTTCTGGATTTACAAATTTGTCAATTTTTAGTTTTGGCAATTGGTATCTATGCTTTTATTTACAATATTGTATGCATTTGATGAGACCAGGTTGGAGTTAGTCACACAATCTTGATTTAATAATGACATAAACAAATGTCCATCTTATTTACACTCTGTTCACCTCGTAAAACCTGAAAGAGAAGTACAGATGTAAATGTAAACTCATTTATAATATTAAAACAACACCAGGTGACCAAAGTGCTGTACAGCACAGGAAACAATAACACTTTGAATTTGAATTTAAAGTCGAAAAAGACCTATGAGTAAACGAACAAAATAAAAACAACTAAAATAAATAATATAAAAAAGTGAATTAAAATCCAAGAAATAAAATAATGTAGGAGCAGTTATAATCTCGAGAGGTAAGGTTTAGGTCTTGTGACATTCAACAGGGTTTGACCAGAAGATCTTAACTGACATGGCTTGGATGTAGGTATGAGAGGCTAGGACAGCAGAAATATGATCATGCACATGTGTATGAGTTAAAAGCCGTACACAGCTGGTTAGCAGTTCAATTCTTGCCTATTTCCTCACCATTGATCCATATGTAGATGAGGATTTAAGCAATCTTAAAGGAATGTTTTTGGGAAAGACAGATAGTGCCTCACCATATGACTGCAAACCTTACATAAAGCACACATACTGTAAAGCACACCCCCTGAGACAGTGATCTTGACTTGAATCTATCATACAGTAGCGGTACTCACTTTCCTGAAGTTACATGACACCTAGGCTTCCGGCACACTCTGCCAACTGTGGGTGACGGAAAAAGCCAGAGTCAGGATCTGGGCACAGATCCTCCAAAGTGACAGCAGACAGCAGTACATTGCAAGCATACAGCATATTGCAGATGGATTCTGCATAGATACTGACATCTGCTGTTGTATAATATAATTGCAATTGTAAAATAAAAATTGTATACACACACACACACATGCAACCTATCTGAATAATCATTATGACAACAATGAATGCAATGACAAGCTACATGTCGCTTGCAAATGTATCCATTAGAGAAGAGAACCAGAGAGGTGTAAACCATGCTATTTTGAGCAAACTGCCGTACTGTGCATTACTTACAAAAAAATTTGTTGAATGCATTTATGATCATTGCTTTTTCCAGGTCTGGTTAAAATACTGTCTAGAATTCATGTCTAGAAATTCTAAGATTCTAAGAGATTCTCTTTTTAAATCAATCTTACGCTATGTTCCATATCCATCCATCCATCCATCTCCCAGCGCTGTTCCCGGTCGGGTCGTGGGGGCAGCAGCCTAAGCAGGGAACCCCAGACCTCCCTCTCCCCGGCCACTTCGTCCAGCTCTTCTGGGGGGATCCCGAGGCGTTCCCAAGCCAGCCGAGACATAGTCTCTCCAGCGTGTCCTGGGTCGGCCCCGGGGCCTCCTCCCAGTGGGACAAGCCCGGAACACCTCCCC
>JAODKN010000134.1:20596443-20610553 GCA_026774425.1 Petrocephalus zakoni | reverse complement strand
AACAACTCTGAGCTATTAGTTAAGTTCTCCCCAAGCGAGCTTGATAGGCCGAATGGCCTCCTCTCGTTTGTATAGTTATGATGTTCTTATGTTCTTTCATGTGTCACCCCTGACTGGGATCGACTATGGCTAAGTGACATGATTAAATTCCCCCAGATAAATTTCACTGAGCAGGTAGGTAGGGGTTTGCTCATGATAAAACGGCAGTAAAATGAAAATATTTTGTGTGAAAGTGTTTTTCATATTATTGTTTATTATTTTTTGTATTAAAGGAAAGGAGAGATAGAACAAAAGAAATGAAGGAACAAATCAGCTCATAGAGAAAAAAAGAAAACAAATTACAATAACAGAACCGGTAGGTGTTATTATGCAGCATATATGTGTAGACTATTGAGGTTGTATATTGTACGTCCTCCATAATGGTGGGCATGTGTTGTGTGTGAACATGTGTGTGTTTGTGTCCTTCTGTGTGTTGGGGAAGATAAATGTGATACACGGGGATGTAGAGATGGAAGAGAGGAGTGGAAGAAACAAAAGGCAGATTTAATGGGGGAAGGTTGTTGCTTGGTCAACCAGGCCAGGCTGGGTCCACCACTGTGCCCCATGAGTGGGGCAGAGGGAGAGGCATGGCCACCTCCAGGACAGCACCCCAGCCATGACACCCCACCCCAGGCAGATGACACCCTGCCCATTGTGCTACCCCTATTCTAGGATGGGTCCCATGTTTTTCTAGTTTGTATGAGTGTGAGATAAAGGGCTGACTTAGTGTGATGCATTAAGAGAAGCAGTAAGAAGCATGTAAGACAGTCCAGCCCGGAGCAGGAGAGATCAGTGTACAGGAAAGCGGCCCCTGGAGGGCCCCCAACTCAGACCAGGTCAGAGACCCATCCCCGGGTGGCCCAACCCTTCAGGGGCACAGGGCAGAAAGGAGGGGAGGCAGCAAAACAGACCACGATGCTGTGGAAGTGGCGGGACTGGGGGACTGGTGAAGTCAATATTGAAGGAAGGAAGGAAAGAAAGAACGAAAGAAAGAAAGAAAGAAAGAAAGAAAAAAAAATAAAGGGAATGAGAAGAGAAAGAGAAAGAAGAGAGGATTGCATATATACATTATGTGATGTAGACGTGTGGACAATGTGAGGTGGTGCAAGGGAAAAAAATACAATAAAGTAAAAAATAAAGGTGATAATGACAGATACAATAAAAATAGTTTTATCATAGCAATATCAATGGCAATATTCATAATAATAATAATGATAGTCATTTCATAGGCTAATACAGCTATGAGGTGTTCTACATATAAGTACCAGAAAAGCCATGGCAAACTAGTGATGGCAATCATAGTAATAAGGATAATAACCACAAAAGACGAAAAAAAATAATAATGATAGCACATTAAAAACAGAAGAAAGGGGGACTGTGGAAAAAATTTATTAAAGTAATATTGAGAAAATGTATTTAAGTTCTGCCCAATATAAATATAAATGCAATGCATACAAATATATCAGTGTCTTGTGTGATAAAGTATAATAATTATAATCAAGAACTACTGCTTCCAGCGCTGCCAAAAATAACACCTGTCCATGATTTTAATGTTATTGTTCATTGGTGTGTGTGAGAGTATTCATTTAGTCCACCATCTGCAATGATATGAGTGTCTGAGGTCTTGAATAAAAAAAATAATTTTCTTAATCGGATTTTGATTTTGGATCCACTGTGATGACGTAGAAGCACACAAAGAAACAACTCATAATGCCTCTGACCCAAAATGGTTAAATGTTAGATATTCCACAAATCTTTCCAAAATGTCACTAAAGTAAGCTCATTTTCAAAGAATTTAAAGTCCAAAAGTATCAGCATTTATTTTTACACTCAATGCTCTGCACCTGTATTACTACATGTTAAGGTTTTTACCTTTTTGAGTAATTAATATTCTGATAGCATTTTGAAATTATCTATCATCTAGAGGGTGCCCAGATTTCATTGTTTTTGCTTCTTATAGCTGATGTACCCCAGAGTGATGCAGTTCTTCTGTGAAGCATTTAAAAGGTTAGCCCCCTACATTAACAAAATTACCGCCATCAGTAAACACTGGACCTCCATTGAGCTCATTCAGTCATTAAATTTGCCCCCACCCCACCCCCGAACTGCAGCCGTGTGTCAGGAAAGCTCTCCAACAGGGAGGAAAAGCAGACAGTTTTATGTGGTAGAATCTGTCACAGAATGAAAATTAGGCAGCCTTTGAATGTAAGTTTTGTCATAACTGATTTTCCAGTACAGGCCTGCAGCCTAAACCAAGAAGCACAGGGCACAAGGCAGGGGAAATGTTCAGGGACTACATGAAATGTACTTGAAGGAAATTCATGTATGAACAAGAACATAAACATCACAATGATGGTTTGATGTTTCAACTAATAGGCAGGTAGCTGTGAGGCTATAGAGATACCGCTACACTGTATTATGCTGTGCAATAAACAAGAGTATACAGAAAAAGTTACATTTTAATTATGTGAATAATCTGTATTGGAAGAGGTTACATAAATGGTGTGCCCAATACAATTTTATATACATTTATCTAATTAGCAGACACTAATTAGCACGATATACAGTTGAGACCCTGGAGAAATTGTGTGTAAAGGGCTTGCTCAATAGGGAAAGCCCTCTTCCAATAATAGGACCTCCCACCCTCACACCACCTCACATCTGAAATCATACAATCAATACAGTAATAAAACAGTTATGACCTAAGAAATGCAACATTACTGAAAGAAACAACAATCATAAGGCCGAAGCAAAACAAAAGAAATCCTACTATGATGAAAAATGATCTGTGCTAGTGTTTATTTACCCATACATGACATTTTCATGCAGGTGTTGAGCTGTTTACAGTCAAATGATCAAACACCACCTTAAACTAACTCCCCCCTAAGTTCAAATGGCAGCTCATAGTCATGATTAGGTAGGGGATGCTCCAGTACTGAATCATATGCCCCGTCTTGGGTCTCCCAATCAGCAACATCTCTCCTTCTTCTCTGATAAGCCCCCTGTGCAACATGGGAGGAGTGTGAGGATACCAAAACGCAATGAAGATGGCCCACTTTAAAGGAATATGTAAAGTCATAGCAGCAAAATTCAAACACACCCGCCAGCGAGTTGTCTCACTCACCTGGAGGTAGCGCTGCTCGATTACGGCAAAAATCATAATTTTGGTCAATATTTGAAATCAGCTTATATAACATGAATACTCTTTGATATATCATATATCATGCATTTATTGAACTTAAAAGAAAAACTTTAACGGTAGATTTCCATCTATTTTCTGAAACCGCTCATCCCTCTGGGTCATGGGGGATCTGGAGCTACTGGCCAGGGGGGCCAGCCCATCGCAGGGTACACTCACACACACACTGACGGGCAAGTTTTTCTTTGGACTGTGGATTTGTAGTGTTTTCTTGTTTTGCATTTATCTATTGGAACTGGTGTCTCTGAGTTTGCAACCTGGTATTGTCCAACGTATAAAGGTGTTGGATGTACAAAACCCCATCTCAAATGATTGCTGACCTGTCTTGTGATTGGCAAGAATTGTACTCAGTTAGATCTATGGTCTTTTTTACTTTCTGAGGGTGAATGGCAATACCAAAAACACAAAGATGGTGCACAATAAATCATGGGATTGGTCTCGTTTGGCAAGGATAAAACTGATGTATCCTAGATATTTGGGGAGAGGTAAAAACAACATCCGGGGATATCGACCGTCCTCTATTCTTGTGATCACAGTATTTTAACCAGTTCTCAGCAATGGAAGGTGACGTGAAATGGGTATATAAGAAAACAAATACGATCAAGTATGCATATCTTCACCAGAGGATCTCAGATGTTTTCCCCATTTTTCTGAACCTGAATTTCTCAACCCGAATTTTTGCAACCTGAATCTTACAGCCCAGATTTTCAAGAGCTGAATTTTACAATCTGAACTTGAATTTTAATTTCAAATTCAGTATCTTTAATTCAATTTCAGGTAAACATTCAAGTTTCGGTTCTTCAATTTAAGTTCAGTTAACATTAAATTTCAGGTTCTGGTATTCAGGTAATGAAATTCAAGTTCAGGGTATCACATTTAAATTCGGGTAAATAAATTCTGGTTGTGGTGTGTCTGATTTGATGCCAAATGTGTGTTGCATTTATAACATGACAAAATGGGAGCATCATTGTAAAATGAAATGTGACACAATAATTGTTTTGTCTTGATTTTTATATTTTTTTAATATTCCTTGGAAGCCAAAATCATAATTGAAATTAAAATCCAATTATTTCCAAGCCCTACCTGGAGGTTGTTATCCTGCCAAGACCTGTGATGGTCTGTCATGAAGGGGTGGTATAATAAATGAGGAGGGGGGAGGGGGACTTCGCCCAAATCTTCATACATCTGCCAGTCCCCCACCTCCTCATAGTTATGACTTTCGGCTCCAACCGAATACCTGCCACCTTGGAAAAAAATCATGTTAAATGATGAGTACATTTATTTACATTAAGCATTTCTGAATAACCAAAATGTGGCTATTGTTTCTTACTGTGCATCTCTGGTCTCTCAGGGTGCGAGTACAGCGTAGGCTGAAAACCGACAATGGGAAAGTAGTATTGATGGCTGCGGTCCTGATGATAACAATATTCCCCTGGTGATTAGTGTGTTTTTAATTAGGTGTTCCTCAAATTCTGCAGTTTTAGGTTTTCATTGGCCCATGAAATTAGCTCCTACTTCTGCATAACCCAAAAATAACTGATTGTTCTGAAGAACAGGCCCACCCACTCATTTAGTACCATTAACCCTGCTACTCTTTCTCCTCCCCTTCTCTATCGAAGGTTGCTCACATCTCCATAGCTCTCGTAAACTGTGCTCCCAGGATCTGAGCTACTGTCCACCAGTAAGGTGCGCTGAGCAGCTGCGTTGACCAATTCCCCTCCTTCATATTGATTCGACTCAGCCAGTGTGGACCTGCATGGGGCAAGACAAATTAATCAGAAAGTTGGGTAACGCCTCACATTAACTGCACATTCATAATGCTATTATAATGCATTTGTAGAACGTTCAGTGCATAAGAGGAAAAAAGAAAATGCATAGCACTTTCAGTGAGCAACACGTGACAGCATAAACATACATTAATAACAAACATTATGTGATTATATGATTATAATGTTTGTCATTAATGTAAATAAAAACTGTCATGTCTTGTTCAATAAAAACATTATGAATGTAATGGTTTAAGACATGCAAGGTATACTTACATGTCGCTTATGAATGCTCTATGAAAGTGTAATAAATGCATTATGAAGGTGAGCTGAATGTTCTATGAATGCAAAGAGCTACCAGAATTTCTACTGCCACTCCTCATTATACTCATGACTACCCTCTTCCAGCATGCAACTACCCTAATGTCCAATCTTATCAAAAGAACCTTGATTCTTATAAACCAACGATTAAATGCACACCCTCAAAATTAGACACACCTGTAACAACAGGTTCCTGACTTCTCAGTATTATTTTAAAGTGATCCCTAGCTGAAATTGCTATTTAATTAAAGTTTGATTTTCACAGCTTAATGAGAATAATATATTTCTTAAATATATATGTACACTTTTACTGTTCTTTCAGCTTTACTATCTGTACTAAATCAAATGATACTCTTTAAGGTAACTGACAAGTACTGTTTACCTACAAAAGCTTGTTGGCTTAGGAAGTAAGTTAAGCCTACTCACCCCACTCCCTTGCTCATATTCCCTTCAGAGCCATTACTCTTTCCCTCTGGGAATGAAAGAGAAATAAGAATAAGATAGCAGAAGGACAGAAGGAAGAAGGGGAAAAAGAAGGAGGACATGGGAAGCAAAGCAGGAAGCAGCAGTGAAGCAAAGGGGAAGGAGAGCAGAAGAGAAAATAATAGAGATAGGATGAGATGTTCATATGAGATGTGCATGGATGATAAGAAGACATGACAGTTTTAAGGAAAGGAAACTGTGGGGGAAGACAGATGGGGTGGGTGTTAGACAAGCAAAAGCGATCTGAGAGACTAGTGTGAGGGGGAAGTAATGATCGCAGAAAAAGTGGGGGGAGGCATGCAAGGCCATGCAAATGGAGGTATTAGGAGAGCGAGAAGGGCAGGAAGATAAGAGGGCGGGGAGAAGCGAGAGTGCAAATGACAGGCGCATTAGGATGCAAACACATCTCCCCTGCCTTTAAAGCAGAGCTTTGCAGACAGCCTCTGAAACTGTATCTGGCACCAGATCAGGAGTAAACATCAAGTCACAGGCAGTACCTGAGAGGGTCTGCCCCCTTCTCTTCCTCAGACCTACATAGCAGCCCAATGAGTTGAGGACCAGCAAGACTCCAGCCAGTATTGTCAGTATTATCACCCAATGGAGCTGCAAGCTCCCGGACTCTGAGGTTAACAAAGATACACATTAGCAAGATACGCTGCTATATACAGGCTAGAAAGCCATCACTGAAATGCTGCAAATCACAGAAGGACTTTTTTTTTTTCAAAATATTACCTACAGTTCCTTCCTCTGGGGTGGACGATTCATCTGAAGCCTGCTCTTCTGTTGAGATGAAGAGAGCACAGAGAATATGAATCAGAACAATATTCACAACAGCTTCAGTTTTCAGTTGTATATACTTCCAGGAATTATAAAATAACTGCATTCATTATTAATCATTACATTTTTTGGTTTTGTCGTTTAATACAAATTACCTTGTCATCCAGAGTATTTAAGGATGGCTTGCTTAAGAATAAAATAATTCCAGAAATTACTGACCCCTGGTGATGACTGTGAGAACTGCATTATTATCAGCATATCCACTCTCTCCCATGGCATTGAGGGCATTGACTGAGAAGTTGTAGGCTGTCTGAGGGGACAGGCCGCTGACTGTGAATGAGGTAGCCCATGTTGGAAAGACGTCCACATAAAGGAAGCTGGCAGAACCAGGCCAGCGGTACCTGCCATGGATAACCCAATGATTTGACAAAGAGAATCACTGTCTGAAAAATTGTAAATCATAGATAATTTATTTCGATAACAACCTTAATGAACTTAATGGACCCACCTGACACGGAATTTCTGCTCTAATCCACCGTCAAAGCCTTTGTTCCATTTCAGCGTAACTGTGCTGGGGGTGACCCCGACTAATTTTAACTCTGATGGAGGGTCAGGGTGACCTGTGAGAGAAAGATGGAGAAATGTTTTCGAAAAGAACAGTGTAAATTTAAAACAGAGTCAACAAAGTCAACAAAAAGGTAAGTATCATCTGTGACAGTCTCACAACAATAATAGTACGTTTTTCATTTGTATACATGACTGGCAAAATATAGCAAATATGGCAACAAAATAGCAGCTAGCACTCACTTAAAATGATCAGGAAGGGGACACTGTTATACACACTTAGACATATACATAGATATAGACATAAATATAGATACTTCTATTTTTTATGTTTATCATTGTTTTCTCTTTTGCTTGTTCCGTGTTTTCTGTGTGTGTGTGTGTGTGTTTTAGTGCTGTAATTAGTGTGGTATTTTTCTATATTTCTTCCCCCACCCTGCGGTCATCCCTGATGCAGTCCAGTTACCTTAATAAAGCTAGGATATGCAATAGGAGGACAATACCCTGCACCTCCTACGCATCATAAACATGTATGTCTTGGCTACTGGGGGCAGGACAAGAAGGAGAAAAATAAATAAATAAATAAATAAATGCATAAATATAGACACAGATGTTCAGGGCCATCCTAAGCCATACGCGAGTTAAGCGACTGCTTAAGACGCAGCAGCTCCTGGGGCCAAAACTATGAAGGAAGACGACAAACACCAGAAAGGGTTAGGCTGGCCCCGTAGATATAGACATAGACATAGGAATACAGAGCCCAGGTCCATCAAGGGTCGTTACTTAGTTACGAGTTATACTCCTAGTCTTCACAATTTCTTTGCATTAGTACTCGGGTGACAGGCAGCATTGCAGAGAAAATAGCAATGTGCAAAAGGTTGTGGGGTTGTTTCTGTGAGCTCCAAGCACTCACTGAACTCTGAATGTAACGATCCAGCTGTCCAAACAGATATCAAACTGGGTGAATAAAAAATGCATATCAAAATACCCAGCAGAGTGTACACCTCATCATTCATATCAGGAATGTATCAGGAATACAGCAAAAATAAAAATATCTTTTTCCTTATTACCCATGACGACATCATCAGCAGCTTCCATATAGACATAAGAATGTAGAAGGAGAAACAGCAGAGAATAGGGGAGGATGCTGAAACAGAATAAGCTACACAATTCTGGATTATTTCTTTTACTCCATGGGCCTGCACCTTTAAATCCTTTATTACAACCTTGATGGCAAATATGATTTTTTAATTTCAATTCTGTACTGATAAGAAGCTTATGGAATTTAATAGAAATGTAACTGATTAATTATGAATATTTGCAGCAACACAAAACAGTGAGGATATTGGATTGTATTTCAGAGTTTTTAAGGTAAACATAAAATGTGTCTTGGAAGGCTGTGGGCGATGGGGAAGGACATTAATCTGACAGCTCGAGGGCAGTGGCCAGAGTGGCCAGGGCATCAAACAGGGAAGCTCTTCGCAACCTCTTATCTGTAAAATGCTAACTGTGCAGCAGAACAGGACACATTCTAGAATGGAGAAAGGTTTCCAGTGATGGATACCTGCCCTCCTCTGCATCTCACTTATCTGCTATGATATCTAGGTCACTTTGTTTCACGTATCAGTAACTCATAACGAGTGCTGAATTCCATGTTTTATTTTTTTGTAAGTTACTTTTGGTTAGAGAGCAACAATATCTGGAGAAACAGGCTTCCATAATCATGTTATCTTCTTTTCACACGCTCCTTCCGTGGCTTAATTTGCAGGCAGACTAATGCAGCTGTTAATGCCAAACAAGGAACATTTCAGGTGTTGTCATGGAGATGGGTTTTTTCCCACACTGAGCTTTGGCCTCTCCCTTAATTGTAATCTCTCAACATTGTGTCTAAGTGAGGACGGAAATAACATTAGGATGATTATGTTTGCTTCATTCTTATCATTATATGCCTCGCATTACATGATTATGCCAGATATTTCGTCTGTTATTTAAAACTGATCCTGTTTTCCCTTTCTGATCATAATCTCCATTCTTATATATACCTTTTCCCCCATTCATTTACACTCCTCCTTTGTCCTTTTGTTTATCTGAATATATTCTTGTCTATCTCCTCCTCTCCACCCACCCTTTATCAGTATCCCCTTGTTTCACTCACCATTAACGAAAAAAAGGATGCATTGTTGCCATAAAACTTTATCTCACACATTACCAAAATTGAAAAAGTAGCACAGAATTATTGCATAGTAATGACTAACTGGATTCTCTGTTCCCCACTTACTGGTGCTGACGAGCTGAATGGCCAGCTGGTCCTCCCCCAGCGTGTTGTGGGCAGTGCAGGTGAATTCGGCATAGTCCAGCGAAGCGCTGACGTTGATGATGGTGACCGTGCTGGTGTACACCCAGCCCTCCCTAACAGTCCTCTCTTCATACCTGGCACATAAGCACAGCGCAGCTCGGGGCTGACATCTCACCTGTGCCCATGGCTCAACCGAACCACTCATCCTTGCCATTCATTTAAGTTGATTCTAAATATCTACTACTTTTTCTTAACCGTTATAACTCATTAGAATAAACATGGTGATGCTAAAATGTTGATGTGAAAAATGTGGTTGGAGTAGATCCATTACTGATTTGCACAAGAATAAAAATGTCAAACCAAATTCTTAAAGAAATATATACTAAAAATAAGGGTTGATTAGAAAAATCCATACCTTGGGTTAGAAAAATCCATAGCCACATTATTTTTGTCCCAAGATAAATGGACTTTCGGAATCCCCTCAGCCTGGCAGACAACCTCAGCATTGCTGCTGCCATCGCCCCGACTTGCTACTTTGCTCCACTGCACCCCCTTCTGGATCTCAGGCTTAACTGCAGGAATGGGAAAATGCTAGAGAGTATCACATCATGCTAATGTATTAATTACCTTTGGATGTCAAATTACTCACAGCGCACAACAAGCTGGACTTCTGCACTTGCAGAGCTTCCAATGCCATTGTCTACTGTGCACTTATAGCGCCCGCTGTGGGAGCGGGTAGCCTTGGCAATGTTGAGCCAGCCAGTATCTTCATCTTCACTCTGCGAGCCAAGTCCTTCTTCTTCCTCTCCCTAAAGCGCCCAGAACAAGATTCTGATAATACTGAGTCAGACAGGTAACACGGCTCTAATGACCCGAATTACATAATCCAAGATGGCATTGACAAACACTCCCTTTAGTAACTCAGTTTTAATGAAACCTATTCTTCTTCCTTCGGGTGAAAAAGAAAGCAGGTGGGAGAGTTGTAAGGGCAATGAAAGGTTGCACACTTCTGTTGGTGGAAGGATGGGTGATAAACAGGAGCGAGTTTAAAATATCATCAGTGAATAAGGTGGGATGCCTGGGATGATAAGAAGTCTTACCAGCCACTCCCAGGAAAACATGCCCGAGATCAGGGGGTTGGCATCAGTCTTGCACACCAGGTCGGCTGCCTGGCCGAAATCCACATAGACAGGATCAGTCTCTATCCACACACTGGGGGCATCTGGAAAAAAAGACAATTACCAAAAATATAGAACAACTGTCTGTCAAAAATTGGGAAAGGCTGCTACACACAGTGATAAACTAGTGTATCCAAAGCTACCCATGTCCCCAAATGTTTCTCTCTTAAACACCTGATAAGCTCCTACAGTCTAAATAACCTCTTATTAAAATCTTATACATTATAAACACATGCAAGATTTCCCCTGCATGGAACATTCTGAAATGAATGTGTTGCTCTATCATGAGGGTATTGCATCTGACAGGACAAACAGGAAATTAATAGTGAGATCTGACTCATTCCCATGTAGAAACTGGGTAGTTTTTGTATCTCCATCTCCATCTTTGCCTCCATTAGGCACAAAAATATACACAGGTATGCAAGTTCTGGGGTCAGAGTGCTGGGGTTAAGGGCCCAATCGGAACAACTCCGTCGGCCATGAGATTTGAACCAAGGACCTTCCTATCACAGGCCCTAACTCCCAGAGCCACACAGCACCCCCACTACCTATTTTTATGCATGTCTTACACTTGACGTCCAAGGTGAGGGTGATGTTGTTCTGTCCCTCTGTATTGTTACAGTTGATATTGTACTGCCCAGCATCCTTCCTTGTCACATTCCAGATCTCCAGGCCCTCTCTCCAGTGATAGCGAGGATTTTTGTTAATCCCTGGATATAAGGATAGTGACAATTCCAGCAGCATCCTTGTTAATGTGCATCCGAATCTGCATCCTTAAATCAGTGATAGGCCAACCACTCCCCTAACAATGGGTGTAAGTTGGAGTATGGGAGTTAAGTCGGGGTGTAGCAATTCTCTTAATGGTTTGGTTCAGACCTCAGTTCTTGAAACTAGCCTAGCTTTTACCACAGGTGTGATCACTTGATCATGACTGGACCAAAATAGTCAGGTGCACATATAGTTGGGAGACACTAAAAGAGGTGTAATTTGTAGTATTTACAAAATATACAGCTTGCCCTTCCTTTAAACAGAATAATAGTTTTAGGATTTACATTATACCGTTAATTGTGAAATGAAAAATTTTTGCAAGTTTTGCAACATTAGATACATAATGAGAACTCAACAGGATGCACAGAATGGTAGCAGCAGGTTGGGGTTGGCGGGGGGGGGGGGGGGATGTCTTGGTTCCGTATTCTGGAACCGCAACATGTGTTGATGATCATTTGTATCATGGTTTCGGTCTTGGTTTTAGAACCGTTACGCCAGTAGTGTTAAGTGTGTGAAAGTTTTTGGCACTACCTCTTGCTGTATTTAAGGGGAACGCAAAAAGGAATTTCTTTCTGGACAAGTTACAATGATTGCTAGCACAATAATGGTATCATGGATCCATTGTATTATATTCAAAGGACTGCAGTATTTATTTAGGCCGCATACATTAAAAAGTAATGAGGACTGCATCTGGCAAGTGATTATCCGCTGATATGTCCTGTTGATAGATCAGAGATGCTTCATACCTTTGAGCAGCTGTTTGCCATGAAAGGTCCAGACACAGTCTATATCATCTGGGTTGGCAGATACTATCAGTGGCAGGTGTATTGCATCGTCCTCCTCTACCTGGAATTGTATAGGCTGGTTTGGGTCAAATTCAGGGGCGTCTGAAAAAGACACAAGAAATTATTTTACAATAAACTTCAATCATTTACTCACATGACAATAAAATACAGGACAATGCACAAAAAAACCAAGCTATGTGCGCCCCAATCTCACATTGTATTGTTCAGTCATAGATCTGTGCACATACTGGTAGCCAATCAAAACCACACAAACAGTCACAGTTACAAAGGAAGGTACTCACAGAGCACATTGAGCTTGTAGAACGTGTTGACTCCTTCAGACAAGAGGTCGCTGTAGGCCTGACAGGTGACCCTTAAGCCATTATGATGGGAGTACAGGCGGAGTGACAGCACACTGCATATCGATACCCCTCCATATTCAGCCTTGGTGGGGGCTTGGTCCACCCCATTCAGCCTTGTGAGACAAATGTATGAGCTATAATAACTTTGAGTTTTCAGACTATTAGTATTAGAGCAGTATATGCTAACAGGTACCAAATTACACTAGGTACACCATGTTTTGTAATGGAATCTGGTACAGAGTGCATTAGTAGTCATCTTATTATTGTTCTTCAGCAGTCTTTAAATGAAAACAAATATAATTCCCTGCCCTAAAATACTTCTTACTTCTGAGGTCCAAGGTTCCAAGAGATGTTTGCCTTGGGGTGACTGCTGCCTGTGATGCATTCCAAAGTTAGCTGCTGGCCACTGCGCACCTCTTTCTGTTTGGCCACAATCTTCACACTGATGGCCGGGACTGGCAGCACAGACAAAGCAGTTACAGCAAAATGTCCCTTTCTTACGACCAGTAATCCTTCCAGCCTTTTTTCAGAACTATCCAGTGTAGAGCTATGGAAGCTCAAGGCACAAGACATGGATCACTCCAGCTGGGATGCCAGGTAATAGCAGAAACACCAGTTCACCTTAATTGTTTGTCTTTGGTCTACGGGAGGAAACTGGAGTACACTCCTTCGAAACCCAAGAAAAGCATTCAAGCTTAGCACACAAAGCAAGAATCAGACCCAGAGCTCTGGAGATATGATGATAGAATGCTAAATAATACAGTTCATTTGGGGCACAAAACATTCTTTCTGGAATATTGAGATTTATACCATGCCTTTGGTAAATATTTTTTTCTTATTGGTCCAGAGATCATGTCACATGCTGTTGATTATTTTTATGTAACTGCACAGGTAGTTCCAACAGCCTAATAACAGTTATGTATTAATGCTCTTTAATATTTTGTTATTTATTATATCATTATTATTTTTGTATGACCACACACGTCACCTCGTTGTGGTTTATGTCTGTATTTCCGTTAATATTTCACATGCACACTATGCAGCTGAAAAACGTGACATACTAAATGCAAACAACGAATGTCCTGCTAGTATTTTAAACCACAAATCATATTCCAGACAGAAACATCAGCCATCTTTGACATGTTCTTACAAAGTATGTGCAGCTTTGTTTCAACCGAAATAACTTTTTTTGCTTCATTGGTGGCATCACAGCGGTAGGTGGCCATGTTGTCACTGGGCTGAAGGACAAGAATCAGCTCGCGGGACACGCCCTTGTCTGATGTCACTGGCTTCTCGGTTTCCCAGACGGCCCTACCGTCCTGTCAGATTGAAAGTGAGATCATTACTGTAACTCTATAAGACCTGGTGCAAGACTTTCAGCATTTTGTAAACTAAGACTACAATTCATTCAAATAAATCAGAGATAGCATTATAAATTAAAGGTAGCATACTATATAAATTTATACAGATGCTGAATCTCTTTCAAAATGCAACATGATTATGAGAAAGACCTCGGTGTGTATGTTGATGCTTCCATGTCCCACTCTCTCCAGTGTGGGGAAGCAATTAAAA
>JAODKN010000134.1:20573881-20586546 GCA_026774425.1 Petrocephalus zakoni | reverse complement strand
CTGCAGGTGCATCAGGCAGAAATGCCCAGCTGGTGGACTCATCTGTGCTCACATACATAGCTAACGATTGCGCACCATACAATTACAACTTGTGCTGCAGGGCAGCAGAATTGTTTTTAAACAACCACAAAACTCGCCTTATACTGTATAATGATAGTTTTCATGGACAGTCACAGTGACCTAAAAATTGTTTACAATTTTTCCTGTGTGACGTTTATAAACTCCTTCATCAATGCTCTGATATGCAAATTGTCCAAGATTAAGAAGTAATCATAAAGTAATCTTTGCGCCATTGTGAGATAATTAACATAACTGTATGTTTTTCTTTGATGAAAACTATGCTGCATTACCACCAACAACCAGGTGGGGGAGTGCTGAAGTATCCTCAGCACCCTACTTCCAGCGCCACTGATCCAATAAATAAACAGAGATTGACATACTGGATCAGAAAGTTTCTGCTAATCCCTATCATTAATGCTTATACAGATTGACACAGACTTCACATTTGTGCTCCTGTCACTGCCCTGAAATAGCTATAGAAGTTATTTGGCTAGCACAGTATTGAATTACATGATACTGTTTCAAATAGTCCATTGCTAGTGATCACATTTCTGATGAATACTATTAATCAAAATGTATTATACAAAACATGAAAATAAAGCCAGTACGCCTCTACACTCTATTCTTGTTATTATATTTCATTTTGTATATAATGACTTGGGCATGAACACTCATGACTTGTGACTGGACTTGGGAAGGGCTGACTTTAGTACAATCCAGCCCATAAGCAACAAGAGGCATCAGCCTTCTGGAAACTTTCAAGTCTAGACCCAGCCCCCCCCCCCACTCCCCAAACAAAAACACCTGCAGACAATCACACATGTGTTAGGCAGGTATATGATTTTACTACCTTGGCCTGAGCTCAGTCATTAAAACCATTCTTCTGTGTGTTTGTGCAGTTGGGGCTGCAGGACACTCTCATGGGTCTACTTGGCTTGGCAGTTTTTCTTCAGCTGGACCTCTCAAGGACTTCTATGGTGAAAGGCTGGGTTAATCCAAAACATGTGCTTGCTGTTGCCAATGCAGGGAATGCTTTCGGATTTATATACTTCAGCAAACACTAGTGAACTCTCTGACTTGGCTGAGCTTGTCGCTTTGTGTGGAAGATGATCCTTTGTTGAAAAATTTCTTGTATCTGAAAGAAAATCCTGGGGATTTCTTTGTTTATACTACACCTTGCTGAGTTTTGGGGTTCATTATCATTTGTGAATCCATTTTGTTTGGTGGCTTTCTGCATGTGTTCTTGGAAACAGTGCTATGAAGTCGTAGACATTGCTTACACTAAGCCCAACACTCTTTGAGTACCACTAGGGGGAGATGTTGTCATTCTCAGCCAGCAAGGTTAGCTGTTTCTTCACAAAGAAGAAAATGATGAAGCTCAGGCTTCAAACTGATTTAGAGGAAGCAATTGGATCTCCCTGGATTGTCACTGCAGAGCCCAAGACAGATATAATAGGAAGCATTTGTTCTTAAACCATTAACTTTGTCATGCAGTTATTGACAGCCAGGGCACTTTCGATGGAGCCATCTGCTGCATGTCTCCAGACAATATTATGAACTGCATCACTTGGCTTAGAGGAAGTCTGCGGAAACCACACAAATTCCCCAAAATAAGAAATAATGATACAGTTGCACTCTGAATTTCAGGTTGGCAATCTCACACCTCGTCTCCTTCTTCCCTCTCTAAAGCATCCTGCTTCTTTTCAAGCTTTTTCCCCTTTTTTCTTGGTCTACCACTAACTTAAATAACCCCCCCTCCCTTCATTCATCTCTACACCGCCCCATCTCCCCAGCCATTCTCTTAGAAATGCTACCCTGTGTTTGTACCATTCTCTCCATTTCTCACTCTGTCTCAGGCTCTTTCCACCCAGCCTCCTCTCTCTCCTCACCCCCCCCCCCCACCTTCACATTCACTGTAGTTGAGCGCTGCAAAATAACAGTGCAGGCTGTACAGCTTCTCAGGTTAGCAATCAGAGGCCCACAAATAAGAAGCATTCTGCTGAGCCGTGGGAGTGGCGTAAAATCCCATCTGAGCCCCTCACCTCATGGACTTGCACACACTAACCCTACAGCAGCTATTCAGGTGAGAGACAGACAGTGAAATGCAGGAATGGGTTCATCAGACAAACACAGAGGAGTGGGTGGGTAGGACTGAGGAGAGAGAGAGATAGAGAGAGCGAGAGAAAGAGAGAGAATTTGTAAACATAAACAGCCCATAAGCGATGAAAAACAACTGATGTGATGTGTAAATACAGATGGAAGTTAAAAAGCAAATAGCCAGAGCAGCTGCTGTTAAATCAACATGCATCAACAGCGACACACACACACACCACATACATGCAGCCACATCGCTCGTCAAATGGGCACATTTGCTGGAAAGAATATTTATGAATGCATAGAAGGGCACAAATAAGCATATTTCAGACAGGGTGAGGGAAAAAAGTCTAATGCCGATATACAACATGCAATAAACCAAGACATACTCAGAGAGGAACACACTGGCATATGGACGAACAAAGACACACACGCTCATACTCTGGCGTCAGCATCTGAGGGTTCAGGTGGGAACCAGAAGCAGTGAATCAGGCACCTTGCTCTGATTCCTGTATTTCCCCAGTGCAGAGCAGGAGAGGAGGCAAGTGCTTGCCAATGAAATACAACTGTACTCATCTCCCTTCTCCCATTTGGACATCAGTAGCTCTCAGCAGCTTAGCTACTCTTTGTCGACCTTAGATGACAGTCCCTGCTTTAGTAAAGAGAGTCGTGACTGAAGCGACAGCTCCGTGGCTATAGGGTACCTCTTTCTGATGATCATGGCAATAAAGAGCCTCCCATCCAATGAGCTCCAGCTCAGTTTTATTGCTTTCACACTGGGATTCTCCCGAGTCTGCCTTAGAGAACTTCCTCATGTCATGTACCTCCTATATCTTCCTATAGCTTTCCTATAAATCAAATCATTATAACAGGTCCCCATATATACTTATTTCAAAATATGTACTTGTTTTTTCAGATAGATTACACATTGCACATTACGAATTGCAGTGTGATGCAGAAAAAAATATTGTTTCATTTGGTCGGACCTTATTTCATACAAATCTACACAACCTGGAATTAAATATTTTCAGCTTTTTTCTTGCTTTGTCTTTGTATAATCTCTTGTCATAAAAACCTTTGAATAACCTATGATTTTGATTATTCCTGCAAAATTCTGAACAGATTTTAGTACAAAAATTTTGTTGAGACTAGCCAGAAGAGAGTTTCCCTCAAATGATTACTTTGATGGATTGAGAGGGCGTGCTTGATCTGGCTAGAGCAATAATCCTCGTTTAAAGCTCTGCAGGATTACAGAAAATGTAGGAGTAATGCCTCCCTTATAGGAATCTCTCCGCATTTTTCTTTGTTGGCTCACAGAGTAAGGTTATTGACGTTTTTCCTCCCTCTTGGCTACTTTATGCCTCAGGTGATCTATCTTGAATTAGCAGGTCATAATACATCTTATATTGATAGAAGAATCCAGTTAGGAGCCTAGGTTGACTTTTTTTCTTCATCCTCTGTGAAGGAATTATTTAGTTTTCATTACATTTATACAGAAAAATTTTGGGGGTGAATTTAATGTAAATGTTTGGCACTGTAATTGATGTGACAATGGAAATCACTGAAAACCATCTGGGCACAATGTAGGTCTTCGAAGACAATGGCTGTGGACTTTGCAGAGATGAGAGAAGCAGTAACCTTGCCTACCCAACCTTTGCTTGGTTCTGCTCCAGTTTTAAGGAAGATCAATTATTAGAGGAACAGAATGTGGTTTTATAAATGATGGTCAAACCCCAAACCTCCAAGTTTGGGAATTGTATGTGTGTGTCTGGAATTTTAATCGTTTCATTGTTGGAAGAGTTTCCTTTTTCTGAATTCAGAGTCAGTAGGTGTCTCTAAATTGTTCATAGTGTATAACAATCAGAGGTGTCAATTTCAGGTCCAGAAAGTAAAAATCCAGACCAGGATTTGGTTTCAACCAATCAGTTGATCATAAAGAGTCACAGTCACAGAGTACTCAACTGATTGGTTGAACCAAAATCCTGGTCTGGATTTGTACTTTCTGGACCTGAAATTGACACCTCTGATTGTTAACAATGTATGTGCACTCCCTCAACTGGCTTCCTGTAGCTGCCCGCATAAGATTAAAAACACTGACGCTTGCCTACAAAGCCAAAAATGGTCCAGCACCCTCTACCTAAAAGAACTTATCACAACCCACACTGCACCATGCTCTCTGCAATCCTCCTGCACTGCTCAACCGGTCCCACCATCTCTCAAGGCACAAGGAATACATGCATCTAGGCTCTTCTCTGTTCTGGCACCTAGTTGGTGGAAGGAACTCCCTCTATATTTCTGAACAGCTGAATCATTGTGTATCTTCAAACGAAGACTAAAGACTTACCTTTTTCAGAAGTACTTGGATTAACACTTCCAGTATTATACTCATTTTTAAAGTAATTTTGTTTTATTTGCCAACAGAGTATTTAGACTGATGGTATTCTTAGCCCGGGTTCCAATGAACCAGTATCAAAATATAATCATGAATGACGACTTCCGAGCACTTATGGAAGTCCCTCTAGCTAAGGGCGTCTGCCAAATACCGTAAATGTAAACGCAATAGACAGGCATCCTGTCCAGGGCGTCTCCCTGCTTTGTGACCTGTGCTTCCTGGGATAGGCTCTAGGCTCTCAGTTGCCCCATATTAAGTGGTTGAAAGATTAAAATATTTGAAATATTCAAAAGAATACAATGGATGCATGCAATATATAAACTGAAAATATTTTCATTTCAAATAATCAAACTATCTGCTGATAGAAAAGCCAAAACGGCTAATAACTTTTATAGTAGCACAACTAGGCACAAACCAAGACATTTACTGCTGACAAGTCCCTTTATATTCAATGCCATGCCAGGAAACGCAAACAATGTGTATAATCCTGCACATCCGAAATCCCTTTCTTTGCACTGTGCGATCAGCCGGGCCAGTCTTTCTGGCCCTTATGTCTACTTATAAGCATGATCTTGCTACAGGTGCTACAGTGCTATATACACATGCTCTCTTTATCTATCCTAATGTTCCCGACTGTGTGGAACAGTAGCTCTCCCTCGGCCCTGTCAGTGATAGATGTGGGACTGAGTCCTGCTGTTCGAGTGGCTGGATAATAGGTTAGCATGCAGCCAGGCAGAGAGCAATGGGAGGAGAGGCCGAGGTGGAGGAGGAGAAAGAGCTTCTGTTACTCTCCCCCGGCTTTATTCCTCTGTCTCTCGTGATGTCAGGAAAGACCGTTGTGTTCTCCCGGCGAAAGCAGACAAAGAGCCCATCCGTGTTGCTATGGAAACTGACCCCCCTCATATGTACACAGACTACGGAAATGCAGGGGAGAGAAAGAGAAGTTAACGAAGTGCAGCGTCTTTAAAAGGGCATTTTTTAAAAGGGCTTCCTGCATATGGAAGAAAGTCAGGCATGAGGCGGAAGGAAGCAGAGAATACAAGAATATGATCTTTAACAGAAAGTGACAACCAGCCTGCACACGGCTACAGATGCTGCTTCTCCTGTTTTTATGCAGGACTTCCCATTTTCTTTCCCTTTTGATTAAATGTTAACTAATTAGATTGATCAGCAAGATATGGCCAATGCAATGTTATACTCAGTCTGACAACGAAACATGTGCTAGCAAATAACTGTCTCAGCAATATATGTATGTGATTCTGACACAAGGACTCTGACGCAAGTTTAATGATAGCGGAACATATGGTGCTACCAGGGGTTATGGAGGGTCTCTGGGCAGGACTATATCACTGCCTGGGAAGAAGGAGTCAGACACCTGCCATTTGCCATTTGCCGCGAGATGTGGCTCCAGTCTGTAGCCATTTGTTCACTATTTTAATATATCGATTTCTTATCCCAGTCCTACAACGAGTTGAAATATTTTGCTTTTTAATCTCAGGTTAGATTTCCCCACATTTGTATTATTCTGAATAGTTTTAAGAAATGCCTCTATAGGCATTTAAATCCTAACTTCAATATCGACGTCACGATTCACACCTATTGACCTGAGTTGGTTTTGCTTACTCAGTACGGTGATCCACACAGTGTGAGAGATGATTGGTCTGCTGCTTTCAGACGGGCCCACTTGGCATTCATAGGGGGAATCATCTTCCAAGGCAACCTTTTCAATCTGAAGATGGTACTCTCCTAAAGTACATGGGGAGGAAGACAGGAAGAGGTGTTGGTGTGGCCAAAAGGTTAGCCCATCTGGTGGTCTGTGTGCATCTCAAAGCACCAGTGCACTGACAGGGACACTGCGCTGTAAAAATGGTGCAATCCCTTGGATGAGACGTAAAACCGAGGTCCAGACTCTCTGAGGTCATAAAAGATCCCTGGGCATTTTTCAAAAGAGTGGGAGTGGTACTCCGATGCTTTCGCTAAAATTGCCCAACGTGGCCCTTTCAAATCTGGCTTCCTAATCATCCTGTCTGTCTTACTGGTGAATTCTCTCCTGGCCCTTCACCACCTTAGCTACTTTGTGGCGAGCAAACTGGCACAGAATGGTTGCCATCGCATCCAGGTGGGTGCTATGCAGTAGTTGTGGTTTAAGTGGCTCCCCATTGGTTCTGCAAAGCACTTTGTATGTCATTAAAGCTCATTTATTCAACGTTCATTCAATGCTTGGATCTACTATAGAACTGAATATATGGCACTGTAAATCTGGATTACGGGAGTATCTAGATTAAACTCCCTGGATACAAGCAGTAAGTACAGTATAACTACACAGGCTTTAATTTCTGAGCTCCCCAGAACCGGTTCACTAGGAGGTATCACGAAATAACCGTCTAAGGATCAGGAGCATAGCCAACTTCTGTCACAATAATTTACAAGACCATTTAGTAAAGCAGATGCCTTTCTACAATTCTTTAATTCATGATATAATTAGCTCATCACTACTATCAGCATTATTCTCAGTTTTACAGAAACAAATCTCGTTAGTATCATGCTCAAAAAAATCTGCAATAGGAATGCAGGAACATAGTACCATCCACTTCATTTTGAACACTGCATACCTGCTTGTTCATGTCAATATCTGATCAGCAGATCATGTGGTGGCCATCTAATGTGAAATCATGCAGACACCAGTGAAGTGCTTCAGTTAATGGCCAGATAACAAATCAGAATGGGGGGAGTGTGATCTAAGTGACTTTGACTGTGGCATGGTCATTGGTGCCAGACAGGGTGGTCTGACTATTACAGAACCTGCTGATCTCTGGGGAGTTTTGTGCTCTAGCGATTACACAGAATAGTGCAATAAACAAAAAACATCCAGAGAGCAGCAGTTCTGTTAGCGGAAATACCTTGTTGGTGAGGGAGGTGAGAGGAGAATGGCCACATTGGGTCAAACTAGCAGAGCAGGAAGTCTACAGCGACTCAAATAACCACCCTTTAGTGCAGTTGTGAGCAGACAAGCATCTCTGAAAACACAACGTCAAACCATGAGGTGAACTGGCAACAATAGTAGAAGACCGCACCCTGTCAGTTAAGAACAGGAAACTGAGGATGCAGTGGGAACAGGCTCACTGCAACTGGACACTGGAAGACTGGAAATATTGTAAACTGGTTTGATGAATCTCGATTTCTGCCACAACATGCAGATATTAGGGTTATAATCCAGCATAAACAGCATGAATCCATAGACTCAGCTTGCCTTGTGTCGGGCTGGTAATGGTGGTGTAATGATGTGGGGAATGTTTTCTTGGCACATACTGGGCTCTCTAATACCAATCAAGCATCGCTTAAATGCCACAGCATATCTGAGTACTGCTGCTGACCATGTGCAACCCTTTATGGCCACAATATACTCATCTTCTAATGACTGCTTCCAAAAGGATAATGTACCATATCACAAAGTCATCTCTAACTGCTTCCATGAACATGACAATGAGTTTAGCGCACTTCAATGACCTCCCAAGTCAACCGATCTGAATCTAATAGAGCATCTTTGGGATGTGGTGGAACATGAGATTTTACAGCATCAATGTGCAGCGAACAAATCTGCAGAAATTAAATGATGCAATACCAGATGGACCTCAGTCTCAAAGGCAGGTGTCTCAAACCTTATTTTCGGCAAGAGGCACATTCTATATCTTCTGTGGTACATGATTAAATCAACTGGGGAGGTGGTAAATGATATAACTTGCAAACCAGATTAATTCTCCTTTCACTCAAGATGAGATTCCTGTAGTGTAGCAATGTGCACAAGAATAAGATAAATTAAAAAATATGAATTCAATGTAATTGATCCTGTTTCTAAAATGTTATGAAGAGCTACTCATCTGCTCCATGTGAGCTACTAGTAGCTCATGGGCTAAGTGTTGGCAGCAACCACCATAATGACTGTGTTGAGTTGGCAGCCACTACCTTAACGACTGTGTTGAGTGCATGTCACAAAGAATTCAGACTGTCCTGAATGAGGTCCTATACCCAGTATTAGAATGACATTCCTAATAAAGTGGCTGATGAATATGCATAACATCGAAATCACAAGATTAAATGCTACATGATGAGCAGAGATTTCAGGTGTTCAGTAAGGTGTCAGGAAGTGGATGCCAGTCCTTTCTCAGCTTCCCTGCCCCCAGGTTCCTCACCTTTCTCCTTGCTGCCGATCATGCTGTATCTGGGGAAGCCAGGAAGACTACGCTGGGGCCCCAAAAGAAGTCCGTCCTTGACCCACTGCACTACACCAGAGGGCCTCAACACGGCACACTTCAGCACCACTGTGGCTCCCGCTTTCAGGGTTATATTCTTGGGCTGAGTCCTAAAGGCTTGCTGAGAGCACACCGCTGTGGGTGTGTGGGGTAAATATAGGGCAGCAGGTAAACAAACACTGTATAGAATTGAAATGGTTTATTATCATAATAGGGAATTACATCCACTAAGCCCTGAATTCTATCCATTGACTGTAAGCTAATAAGATAAAAACAAATTTCAGTCTTAAATATGTATGTATATATATATATATATATATATATATACAGTCGTCCTTCGTTTATCGCGTTTAATCCGTTCCAGACTCTACCGCGAAAAGTGAATTTCCGCGAAGTAGGGTTCTTTATTTATAAATCGAATATGTTCGTAGTTAGAGCATAGAAAACGTGTTTAGACCTTCTAAATACGGTTTTTAACATTATTAGAGCCCTCTAGAGATGAAATAACACCCTTAGTCACCATTACACTCGTATTACCCAATATATTAGACAAAATAAGCGGAAATAAGACATATTAGACGTTACAAATATTATTATTGTACATTTATAATTATACACACAGTTCTTACACAGAACCACTAACGTATGAAAATAAGAAGAAGCAGAAGGCTTAGAAGAAGCAGCACGTTTAAGAGCCATCGTGGGGCCTAGATAAAAGTTCTCAGAAATCGCAAACAGAGATGCTTTCGATGCAGAGCGATGTAGAATGAGATGTATGAGAGAAGCGAACTTGCGTGAGGCTGAGCCAGCCAGTAGCCAGGATAGGAAGAGGATATAATTGACTCAGACAACCGAGCAGGCTGTATCATTTTCACCAACTTTCAAATTAATGAATATACAGTACTGTATATACTTTAATGAGCACAGTACTGTATTTGAAAAAAAAACGCGATAGAATGAAGTGCGAACTGGCGAGGGACGACTGTATAAGTATATTATGACTATCAATGTTAATACATTTTAATACATTAACATGTGCAGCTAATTTTAAAATAACACGTTATTTACTTTTAAATTGTGTTAACAAACAGCCTTTCTGTACCACATCGTTATATACTGATTTAGACAACGCATGCGTCAGAGCACACGTTTTATACCGCTGATTTATAAAGAATACACGAAAACGACGAACATCCTTTAATAACAAAATTAAGTCATTTTCTTCTCTTCACTCATTATAAGGCACATTACAAATGCATCTTTTAAATGTTCAATTTGACTCCACCACTGGGAACAGAGAGCACATAAAACTTAAAGGTATTCACACGCAGATTAAAAAAAAATATGTATATATTGGTACAATATTGGTCTGAAATCCATGTATAGATTATGAAGGTTCATTAACAGTTACTCGGGCCATGTTCTTAATGATCAAATACAGATTTGCTGAATATAATGCTACCTGACTGTAATTAAAAATTAACTGTATTTTCAACAAATTATAATGTGTATTAATAGATCAATCAATTAACCGTTAAAAAATCACCTATCATAGCTTCATTTTACAAAAGTAAAGTAAGTTACATTAATTCTAATGCATTGTGTTATATCTAATGGAATATTTTGCATCAAATTTTCTATACGAGTGGAACAAGAGTATGATATATTAAGTGCTTTGTGTTGTTGCCAATACTAACTTTTCATTCCCCACAGTATTGATTGGATGATTGTATCTTACCTGACAGATGAATGAAAGAGATAAGGAAGGACCAGCAAACATGCAACATGCCTGAATGGTTAACCAATGGCAGACTGCGAACCTAAAATACACCATCACAGAGTGCATGGATATTAAGAGCATCCAAACGACATATCTATAGTTTCTGTAACAGGTCAGAGAAGTTAAGATGAGGTGCTTTAAGATCACTAGACTGGAATCAATATATTAATTTCTCAGCTGAAACTGAAACAGTTTCTCAGTACATTAAATAAAATATATGTGGCAATTCTTTTGGCAATGGCCTTCAACTGATTAGATGCAGCTTATAATGAGCTTTGATTTCTATTTATTACATGTATGCTGCTATATTCAAATATTTATTCTGCAGAATGAGCAACATACTGACTGAAGCTTGCCTGCATAATGCCAAGTGCTTACCCCTTAAATCTGAAGAATCGTGTGGCCAGTGTGTAGGTGGTAGGTGAAATGTGCAGAAAGAGGCCTACAAGTGGGATGACTCAGCACTTCTTTTCAAAGTCTTAATGAGAAAAGCAGAGCCTTCTCTGACCTCCTTTACCTAAAGCATGAAAGAAAAATAGGACCCTTAATTACTTGAAAAATATCGCCACTTCAGAGCAGAGAATTAATTAGATTTTTATTTTGTTTATTTTTTTTTCTGTTAGAAGATGTTTTTGCTGTTAGCATACCCCTTGGATTTAACATGATATGAACATACATGAGGTGAGAGGCCCTCAAACACAGGAACACACTCAAGTAGCTTCTCCTTGACAGCTTGAAATCCACATTCAAATAAAAATATTATGTGAAACACAATAATTAGTATAGCAGTGGAAAAATGACACAAACGCCTAAGTAAGTAGAACAGCATCCTTCTCTTCCACTTGTCTCAGGGGTTTATCTGTTTACTACTGAATGATCCATACTTGTCTTTCCATTATGTTATAATTTAAAATTATAATTGTGAATACAGGCATACGACAGCTTTACTTTTCCCCAGTACTCTTTCAAAATATTTTGAATAAAAAACTGGTCTTAATATTTAAAAGGATCTCTGAGATAAAGTGTCCCTTTCCCCTTAGTAATACATTCAAAAATGGAGTCATTTAGAAATGCCATATTATGTGAATCTTAATCGATTCCTTTAGTAAAACATCAAAAGCCTTAAAACAGTTCTTCCTAGCCTTAGTCTTGGTATCCCAAATGGATGTGAAATCCCATGAAATCACAAAACATGCAGAAAATGTTTTAACTGCTCCCGACCATGAATTGAGTGACTACTTCTTCATCTTTTAATGCTTCAAAACCATAGACAACAAGACACTTACCTTCTGCACACTTATTTTGCTAAACAAAGGGAAAGTTTGCATTTGGCTTCTGCCAAACAGTGTTGAAAGATCACCCACAGAGGCTTGTTCCATCCGGATGTGTAATTATGCAACTATTTAAATGTTATCTGATAAGTATCAGCGACGGATCTGCATGTCTTAATGCAAGAATTTTGGCTCTGCACAAATAAAAGTTAAAACAAAAGAAAATTTCAGAGATTATTTTGGGAGGCTCCATCAGTCTGGAGGCATACTGCCATGAAATTTGACAGTTTCTCAGGTGTGCAATGGTGTAGCACGATATTAAGCTTAACTTAATTTTACCGCATGAATGTCCCAAAATCCAAGAGGACTTAAATCATCAACATCAGGTCAATGTGATTTAAAATCACTGTGCCCCTGAAATGATTCATGTAAGTGTACGTGAAGGAGAACAGCCATTCCACCACCCCACAATCTATACTATCAATGCCATCTTTGAAATGAAGAGCATTTTTTGATGTGTTTTGATGACAGAAAGCAGGTCCTACCTGGGTACAGGTCTGTTGAGGAGCTCCAGTTTCCCACAGCTCTGCTTCTCTTGGGGAAGTTAGTGGAATCCTGCTCTCTCTCTCCCTCAAGTAAAATATATCAAATGTACGGATGGGCATTTAGAGGACAGACAACAGAAAACAGCTGACTGGGAAGGAAAACTCCCTTCCTCCCTAAAACACAACAGTGCAGGAATGGATAAGTTGTTTTATTAACTTTTTATTTATTATTACTCAACTCAAACCAAAATGAAAAACCCAGAAAATGCAACT
>JAODKN010000134.1:20562145-20573781 GCA_026774425.1 Petrocephalus zakoni | reverse complement strand
TGGATAAGTTGTTTTATTAACTTTTTATTTATTATTACTCAACTCAAACCAAAATGAAAAACCCAGAAAATGCAACTGACTTACATCCTTGCCAGACTACAGTATGCAGTTCAACGAGGTCAGTCTTTTTGAAGGGAATATGAGGTCTGAGATCCACTGCCCTTCGAAACAGACACAGCATAGTTGCTGCTACAGCCTTTAGCTTAACATTTATTTTCATAAATAATAAATTGAACAAGAAGTGCCCTCTTCATTTTGTTTTATGTATTGAATACTCCTAAGGGAATCTGTACCACTTCAAAGGGCAGACTTTGTGCAGAATTCATTTTCACAGCGGACCCCTTCATTTTCACAGAGTACTCAACTTTTTTTTTCTTATTCTATGCTTCTAACTGAACAGTAATTGCAGAAATGTGCATGAAATCCACCCTGAACTCATCGTTTGCTGTGACAAGGCTGCAGATACATTGTTGCCAGAATTTCCATAACATTTTTAATACAGGTAGGAGGTAGACTTATTTGTCTTGTGTATTTTTCTGTAAATCGTGCTCAGTAGGATACTTTCAGGGTCTAATTGGCATTGTCATTGTGTCATTGTGCTGTTTCTGATTCCGTGATATTACTGACCATCAAATTATTTCCTTCAACAAAAGAATCCTGACTGAAGGAATTGCTTAACTGTGTTTGAGATAACATAAATATAAGATATAATGCACAGTATATAATAATCCAATACAGAAGATATATGTGTTATTATTTTACACAGGAACAGTCATGCACTTTTTTGGTGTAACACTATAGACCCCCAGAAACAGCGATACATAATAAAGAATGGCTGTGAGAGGCGGGAGGAACAGATGCTAACAGCTGGACGTTGTTGTTCTAGCTGGACCGTTGACTATCATTAAGCACAGCAGCAGGGCTAAGAGGTTCATTTATGCTGTTTGGGGCCAGGGGAGGCGGCAGTGTGGGTGGGTGTGCGGCTGGATCAGTGAGCTCATCATCAGCACCGTCAGCAAGTCAGACCAAAAGACTAACATTTCAGTGAAAAACTAAAGTGTACAAAAGGGAGGGAAAATTCAGGTAGAAAAGCAATAATACGAGATGGAAAGAAGGAGAAGAAATGAGATAATGATACACAAAGGCAGAGTAAAAAAAAAAGAGTATGAATGGTCAGAATGGCTACATGAATGCAGTGCCAAGGAAGCAGAAACTGTTACTGGACAAAAAAGGAAATGGAAAAGTGATCTGGGGGATTCAATTGGTTAAAGACACCATTATATGTCTTGGAGGAAGGAAGCAGAGAGGAGAGTGCGGGTCAGAGCCAGCTGTCGTCTTGGGAAGGATGTGTAGGAGGAGAGATTTGCTTTGCAGAGTTTAGATTAGTGTCAGGAATTTGACAGTATAGGGTGTGCATATTGGGGCAAAAAAAGCTGTTTAATTATGAAATTGAAACGGATTGCCTGGGTTAGCAGCTTAACATATGAGCTGTGTACTCATTCGTTTTTGTGATGAGTGCCAATGGAGGATTTAATTCCTGCACACCAAGTGACTTAATGGAGTGTGTTTAATGTAAAAAGCCCCAATGACCTTAAAGAATTCTAGAAATCCTAACAATTAAGCCTGCAGCTATTATAGTCAGTGGAATTTTAGCGTATTGTGCATGGAACCTGATATAAACCTTTAAATCTGTCAATCTAGAGTCACATTTTATTCTGTATGGTCTTATGTACAATGCTTGGAGCCTTTTTGTTCTACAAAAAGTGAAAGTAGTAAAAGCACAATCCATTTTTTCCCAAAACTTGTATCAAACACTGCTGCTAATTAACACCATCATGCAAATTATAAGTGATATTACTTTAAGGAGAACAAGACTAAAAAAGTAACTTGCTAGAAAGTTTATAACCCCTGGATGACTGCGGGAGCTCTCCTATGCTTAAGGGTAGATAATGTCCCCTGATAATGTAGAGACTGTGTAGCAGAAGCAAGAAGGTTGATCTGAGATAAGACAGGTTTGGGCACCAGAACTCATCTGACACAGATACCTTGTTAGGATAAGGGGGCTGTCAGCTAGGGAGACCAGATTGCAAGGTTTAATCCCAAATCTGCTATATTTAATTCATCATTAAGTAAGTAACTGCTATTTATTGCATTCGGATCTGTGTTTTGGGGGCGGCATGTGGTGCTGTGGGTTGAGAAGCACATAACTGGTAGGTCTGCAGTTCAAAAGCTGTGGGGCGCAGATTGATGCCGTTGATTATCCCTTGAGTAAGGCCCCCAACCCCAATTGGTCTGGGGGTGCTGGATGCTGGCTGGCCCTTTGCTGGGACCCCCAAACTTGCTGTCACCCCTGTATGTGTTTGTCTGTCTCGTGGAGACCAAGATGGGTTAAGGGAATTTCCCAGTAGTATTGAATGAAGTATCTCTATTCAATTAAGGTAATTCAAATCCATTGGGGTACTGAAATAATTTCTTCTTCTGCTAATCAGATTAAGCTTGGAATGCTGTGAAATACAGTATCGTCATTTTCCTGTTGTGGTGTCCTTGAAAAAATGTTTAATTGTCAGTCATATAACTAAATAACCGGGTCTATAAATGAGTGAAAGTTAACGCTGAATGAGTTACTTCAGGTAAATATTACTACTGAGGAACTGGAAAAATGTGAACCATAAACCATTAAACCTTTCTTTCTTCTCTATGTTCAGTAGAGAACCTCAAGCCACCCTTTTATGTAGTTATTTATTATTTCTAAGTATAGAAAAAATTGCCAGCAAAGTTTTATGCTTTGACTTTTGCATTACATTTTTCAAAGACAAACAGACAAAGTTCTTGTGCATAGATATGGCTATCGTTTGCATGTAGATTATGTGTGTCCTGCTTTTGGACTCTCCACACAGTCATTTGGAGTCTGTATATAAATAGTATTAGTTGGACACCAGATAATTCTATTATGTACAACAGTTTTATTTGTTGTCAAGACGACAGGGTAGCTCAGTAGGTTGTGGGTTTGAATCCCACCTACACTCTGCATGTGTGATGTTTGCATGTTCTCCCACTGTTGCAAGGGTTACCTCCAGTTCCTTTCATATCATGTGATCCCAGAGCATGTGGTGAGGCGAGCTAGCATCTCTAAAAATGCCTGTTGTTTGTTTGTAAGTGCCCTGTGATGGCTTGGTATTTTATCCAGGGTGCACCCCAGCCTTTTGCTCTGACTGGTATGGGCTAGAGGCCTTTCTGTGACCTTCTCTTTGATAGATGATTGGAGTACGGATGGGTGTTTTGTGTTGCACAGGTTTAAACACAGCCCTGCGATGGGCTGGTGCCCTGTCCTGGTTTATTCCCTGCCTTGAGCCCATAGCTTCCTGGATAGGCTTTGGACTCCAGTGACTCTGCATAGGACAGGCAGGTGTGGGAAATGGATGGAAGGTTTTAAACACACCTAGAATTTCAATAGGAGCCACACATTAAAATATTGTCCTTCTATAGAGAAAAAGAGAGGAATAGTACCAGGCTAAATCCACAGGAACTCTGTGCTGAACATAATAAAGAAACAAGCCTGAACAATAACTAAAGAATCTAAGGAAGTGTAAAATAAAAGCAATAACATTGTGAAATAATAGGTTAATAACCTAATCCCAACAGACTGTTATCTTTTTCTAACACTCATACTTGATTATTCCTCTCTCATCCACCTCATCGCTGAACCCCATTCACCTCCACCATTCGTAACACACATAATCACTAAACCTTAGCTAACCTGCTTTAAGACCATTGCCTGAAATCAATTTTAATTAACATATCAGGGATCACGCAGGCTAAATCCTTCAGGCATGCCGTGCAGATTCTACAACGCATCATCAGGATCAATATGTTAATGCAATCGAGAAGTCACACTTTAAAATCAACAAAACAATCATTGGCGAATGCATTTTGTTTCGTCCAACGTGTCATTCATATGATTGCTCTGTTTCCAATGAGAAGCTCTACCTGTTTTTCAGCCTTATTTAATTTTTTTGTTTAATATGAGCAATCACTTCCACCAGAAACCATGAAAACTTGTTAGACTAGTGCTTCTTTTGTGCTGGAGCTGTTTTCCTAAAGCCATTCCTCCACCCAGTGCAGCAGCGTCTCACACCTGCAGAACGCCTCACTGCAGACAGGAGAGCAAGGGAAAGCTAAGCAGCCAAACAGATGGGTCCTATTGTCTTCTCATAAAGGGATGGGGTTCAGGGAGGCGCGGGCATGCATATGGAAGATGTGCGTGTGTGTGTGTGTGTGTGTGTGTGTGTGGGGGGGGTGTTAAAAGGAGGAGCAACTCAACAAAGTCCCCTGGAATGTATAATCCTTACTTTTAATGAACCCTGCACCAAAGGCTTAATGAACCATAGTCCCTTTGCTGAAATCCGTGCCCCTCCTTGACCTCTGCACTCCACTAATGCAAACAATATTTGGGGGGGGGGGGGCTGTATCCATAGCGATTGGGGTAAGATTTGAGCCAAAGTTATCCGGAATCCAGAAACAAGGAAAAGGGAAAAATCTTTTGTGGAAGCCTTCAGTTAAAACTATGGAGAATAATGTGTGTGTGTGTGTGTTTGTGGGCGATGCTGCCACTGTTTTTGTATATTCTTGCCATATTTCATGTCTCCTTTGTCAGTTCAGATAAAAGGGGGAGGCAGAGGAAGCCTGGTGTTTTGGCACAAACCAGTCTAGTTAACCAGGACCAATCCAACCCCAGAAACACGTTAACCCCCCCCACCCCGGCCTTTGTAAGAATGGCCTAATCATTAAATAACACTAGCCTTCATGCAGACAAAGAGACAAAGTGTGTGTGAGTTAAACACTGATAAACTGCCAGGCTTCTAATTAACCAACCTTTATCTATATTCTATAGTGTAAATAGTATATATAGTGATACCTCAATATTGAAACGACTGCAAGTTTGCTATTAGGTTATTTGAATAAGAATATCAAGAGTTTAAAGTGGGGGCTTCTGCTCTGTAAAGACTTCCAGTGTAACTGCCAACTGGATACGGTTTGTGAATAAATGCATCTAGGCTACTTTGGTCAAGTACTTTAGATTATAACATGATCTTTTCTGACAAAGATGTGAGTGAGACTTTATATCTAACATGGCAGATTTTAAATAATCATCAAAAAATGATATTTCTCTTAAAGTCATGGCGGAGAACTGAAATAATTATGCTAATTAGGCTTTCTTGACTTATAGCGTCGATGTAATGCAGCAGTTGAGGGACACTAGAGAGGTTTTTGATCAATGTTGAACTTAAGGTTGGCTAATTGAGGGTAATCTTCAGGTGGTTCTCGAAAGTAAAATTATTGGAAGGTCTTTCTACGAAGCCCTGTGTGAACAAGATACAACAGCCGCCATCTTTTCCTATGTGACTGGTGTCTTTGAATTACAAAAAAACAAACTGAGACTGTATAATAAAAATTTGTATAAAAACAAACTGGGGACAGCATCAATGGTCAATCAGTGTTGCTCTGCAAGTGTGCAGTCCTGAGCTCACTGGTGTAATGGCACGATTCATTACTGGTACTATTATAATAAGAAGACTGGGCCGCACACAAAGCCATCATTTTCAGAAATTAAAACTAGAAAAACAAACATTAGCCTCACCTCTAAGTGGCCGCATACTCCAAAAGAAATAGAGCAATCACGGTTATTTAAATGGCTCTGCAGGCTGTGCCACCAGCATGAGCTGCACAGAGCACAGAGCTGGAGGGACTGTGGGGCCTAGACAGGGGGGTTGGGCGCTGCAGGGAGTGCAGTGGTGCATGTGTGTTTGCACTACAGAGGAGGGGGCCAGCGTGGCCTTTCGACATGGCAGCTGTGGTCATTAGTGCTGCCGAATGAGACCTCAGATACACAGACACTGGCGACAGGCAAGAACCTGAGAGGTGAACGAGGAGGAGGCAGGATGCCAATGGCAGACGCTCAGTTTGAGGGCTAATTGACAGGGGGGGGCAGAGAAACAGTGTGTGAACACATATATTACGAGGAGTCAGACGGGTGCCGGACTGGTATTATTCTTAGGGTCATCGATACAGTGCAGCGGAGAATGTGTGCACGATTTAATGTAATACATTATACAAATATTCCCGAGGGTCCCCTAGTAATGACTCCCAAAACAATTCAAAAACCACATTTTCATACAATAATTGGCAATGTTCGGTGACACATTCGATGAATGCCATGTCTATAAGAATGTATGAGCACATTCATAACACATTATTATGCCTTTATAAGCATTATAAACATAGCTATAGCTATTTATAAACATATTATGGCTTCGTTTATTATGCATTATGAATGCTTTATGAAGCTGTCATCTATAATGCACCTTGATAATGCAGTACAAAGCATCTTCAATTCTTGTGCGTTTATAATGTGTACAGTGCATTATAAATGAGAGCTTCATTGCAGCTTATGAAGAATTATAATTCCCTAACATTCCTGTTCAACACAATATGGCTGTTTTTATTTGTTAAATACCCTAAATGTGGCTGTTTACCTTATGCTTGTTTGCTGCTTACTCACACTAGACATGATACTGTACTTTTCTCCAGTGTTTTAATCCGATCTTTAATGCAAAAATGAAAAAAATGTAATATGATAAATACCAAAGCAATTAATAGTGGCAGTTTTAAAAGTCATAAGGCATGCCATGTCATTGTTTGCCTGAATAAAGTCTTATGCTACTGCTTTTAAATAAAGCCACCAAATCAGCTGCAAGATTATACATTAAGATAATTAATTCATGTCGAGAGTGCTGTCATGACAATCACAGTAAGCCTGTAGGGGAACACCTTCCCTGCTAAATGCTGTTTCCATAGTCGGTATGGACTAAACGTGCTGTCCCTGTGTTTGTGTGCATGCTACATTTTTTTCCACCTTCCAAAATCATGCGCTTAGGTAATATGGCATTGCTAAATTGCCCATAACATTTGTATGGGTATGTGCAAGTGATCTATGACAGACAGACTGTTCCCTATCTTGGTGTCCTGAGCTCCTTTGGACGAGCTCCAGGCTCACTATGGCCCCCTACTGCAGTGTTTCCCAATCAAGTCCTTGGGGACCCATAGACAGAGAGCTTGGCGGGAGAAAAAATGCGGACCGGTTGTGGGTCCCTGAGGACCGGATTGGGAAACACTGCTCGACAGTAGCAGCTGTCATGGGAAATGGCTGTGTGGGTGGAGCTTCTCCTGCAAAAACTTAGTAATGTATTGAATAGAAAAAATCTGTTTTGTTTTTTAAGAAGAAAAAAAAGCTCATAATCTACCACCTGAAAAGCATGCAAGCCTCACTACCTTTTTATTTAAGCCTTCTGATATCGCAGTCATGTGCACTGATAATCCAAAGGCCCTTTCTATTCCTGACATGTAAATAATACTGACATGGACCTTAATCTGTCGCACAAACCTCATTTTTTCAGCATAATCCCAGTGCACCACGTGCAGCATGTTTTGCCATAATGTAATGGAAGACTAATCCCTAAATTGTGCTTCCTCCCAAAGAACAATGCAATCTAAATCTGATTGAAATATAAGACCCGTCTCATGTTACACTACAGTAAACATAGTTACAGCATTAATCCTAGTTTTGTGGATAATCCACATTCTCTGTTTGAATCCGTAATATATTTGTTGTTAAAATGTTGTTGATTATTATTATTATAGTAGTAGTAGTAGTAGTACTAGTTGTTGTTGTTGTTGTTGTAGTACCTTTCCTTGGGGGACAGTGTGCCTGTAATAGGAGAGTCACCAGTTCAAATCCAGTCCAAGCCCTTGAGATAGGCTCCTAACTCCCAATTGCTTCAGATACTGGCTGCATTCTGCTAAATAAGTCAAACATATTAGTAGTATTAATAGTTATCAATAGTAACATAACAAAAAACTGCATTTCAGATTTGATAAGAGCTCCTGCCATAGGTTTCAGGATCAGTTCAAAGATATACCCCATTATGCTGCTAGAGTCTCTTAATTTTTTTGATAATATGTATCTGGGATATTTGTATCATGGTTGTAGATGCTATGAGATGATTACAGTCAGTAGCAGTAATCTGTAGAGAAAAAAAAACCCAGTGGAAAAACCAAAGGCAAAAAGAGAGCAAGTTGGGGCGGGAGGAGGGTATCAAACACTTTCCACATGCTTAACTATTTTGCACAGTAATGAACGCCCTTAAGGGCTATTAAAAGAGGCTGGCTAATATTTAATTAATGAAGAAGAGGGACCAAAAATATAAAGAAGAAAGGAAAATCAAATAATACAGTGTGAAAAAAACAGGTTGAGTGGATAATAAGATTGAGAAGTGTATGCCTTCAAGCAGGAGGGATGCAGAAAGCAAATCAATGCGGCAAGTTTCTGGCAACATTCTTGAGAGGCTCCACACAGCTTGCATGATCGTGAATGGTGTGCTTATGCAAGCCTGGAGTGGGGGGTGGTTACCTGCTGTGAGGAATATTACCTGTTACACAACCACTTGATTTTTAAATATTTGCAAATAATGGATATTGATGCATGCATTCCCATTTTGTACTTTTTAAATTTACTTCTCAGAAATTTGTAAACAAGGCAGGTTGAATCTGGGAACTTTACTGAAGGCCACATACATCCAAGTTCTTATCCTCACCCCACCTCCCTGACTGGCTGTCTCTGGTGAACTCTACACAGGCATGGCTGCAGGGTCTGATGGAATCAACCCCAGGGTGCTTGAGGACCTGGTCTCCCTCTCCCTGAGCCTGCAGAAGGTTCCCCTACTCAGGAAGACATCCTGCATGGTCCAGGTACCAAAGATTGGGCGCTCCAGGGGGCCGTAAGCACTTCAGACCAGTTACTTTCACTTCACACTTCATGAACACCTTTGAGAGGCCGATCACAGGGTTGACCAGGGACCCTCTGGTGGTAGCTGCAAAGAAGATGTGGGAAAAAATGGGGAACATCATATATAATTCTACCCATCCCATCCATGGGACGCTCCCTTGGAGCACCTATAGCCACCGGCTTATTCCACCATGTTGCAATAAGAAGCACTTCTAGGGATCTTCTCTCCCAGCTGACATCAAGAATTAAGATGCCTCCTCCTGACATCCCTGCCCTCACCTACAGTCAAAATCTAAAATCTATCTATCTATGCATGCTCTGAACTGGCTCTACCATTCAAAAGTTTAATAATGAATTATGCTGTGAGATTTCTTTTAAGCCATGTAGTGACCTGTTTTAATAACCACTTTCTACTGCATAATCCACTTCTGGTGCTGCTTATGGAGTTTTTACACCTTGCAATGCAATTTTAAACTATATTATTGTTAGTCTCAGGGTAAACTGGACCTTTGGTGGCCCCCTTCTCCACATTCAATAGCTTGGAGCCATTCAGATAGCCGAGGGATAAAAGAAAGAATCAGCTCAGAAACCCCACATGGGACATGCTTGTGAAATATGAGCCCTGGGAGTGGGCTGTCCTGAGTGAAAGGAAAACTCCCACCAGGGCGTCTTCAGGCATTGATGCTCTCCACCACAAAAACAGATGGTTTAGCCCTGGTTTCACCCCTTTAATAACACCTCCACTCTTTATTATATCCTATCAAGGTCCATTAGCCCCCCACCATGTGTGAACTACAGTGCCACAGGACTTCCAGCACGTGGTTTCAGAGCCACTTCCAAGCTCCTGGGGTTAGCCTAGCCAATGGAAACCAATCAGTCAGCGAACATTAAAACAAGGAAGTAACAGTGGCCAGGGCTGGCAAGAAGTCAAGTGAGTGCAAAGCACATCTCTAAGTGTTTAAAAAATGAGGCAGTTCTGGATCAATACTCCGTTACTGTGCTGCTGCTGTCTGCTCACAGGGACAAAGACACCATATGCATGCAGTATGGACATAAAACAGAAACTAAGATGCAATTGGGGGACTTATTGTGTACAAAACAGAAAAAAACATACCACTGTTGACACATTGAATGTTTTTATGTCATTCTTATTTAATATAATTTTAAAGTAGTAGGATCATTCAAGATTTTTGAGTCGGATCATTCAAGAGATGTAAACTGCAGACAAGCCTTCTTCATCGTGGCACATGAAATCCCATTTCTGTGGCTTTCATATTCCTCAAATGACACAAAACTACAAGAAGCCTCGTTTACCTATTTATCTATTCATTTGAAGGATTGATCTCTGTAACTGATTTCACGACAACACAAAATTCAATTACCAATTAAAGAACTAATCCAAACAAAGGGACAATCACTGCTTCTTTTTCCCAGGCAGAACGAACACAGGGCAAGTGTCGCAGTTTTCTCTGTAAAGACTGTTCGCTTGTTTACCTCAAGCCTCAGACAAATGTGTCGCTTGTCATGGCTTCCCGCTATCGAGTCAGACAGATACTGTTGTGCATGGTGGCTCACAGTTTGATTTTTTTAGAAGTCTTTCTTCATCACGGAAGATTATCTTTACCCTGGATTTCAGGAGGGGCATTGTTAAAACTTGTGGCACATTCTAAGGTGCAAGCCCACACATCAGAGTTGTTCTCTGGTTTGTTTATCAGAGAAACTGTTGCTCACCCAAAGAAGGTATCTACCTTCCAATACTGTGCATGGTTTCTCCACTGGGCTGGTAGCTTTAAATTAGGAGAAAAATCTGGATTACAATTAGCAAGCATCCAATTATCGAAGTGAATGGTAGACAATGTGCAGTGCTTCTGATGTTTCAACAAATATCGGTCTTTACTTCAATATTCCAAATTATACTGATGTTTTGCATAGATGGCACTGACAAAAAATCATATTTACTAACTATTAACAAATCTCAAATGATGATAAATCAAAGCCCAGTGGAGGCCAATAATAACTGAAAGACACTGGAAGAAAGTCAAGTAGGGGCATTCATTCACAAAATGGTACCTAGAGGACAACTCAATCATTCTGACAGGGTCCTCCTTGGCTCAGCAAGGTCCATCAGGATCTCTCCAGATGGTTGTGTCCTAGTGCCAGTTGGAAGCCTCCAGTCCCTTTATCTCCATCTTCAAAGACTCCTCAGTAGACTGCCAGCATGAAAGGCACAATGACATGGTTGTTTTGTCCCTACACAACTGCTCTGATATTGCTTTAGCCAGGAAACAGCAGTACAGAAACTCTGGTCTTCTAGCGCTCGATTGATCAGGGCAGATGACAGTGGACACTGCCAGTCAGAAATGAATGGGCCTGAAAGTCTACTCCAAAGTGCTATGCTATTTGATGTCAACCAGTGTAGGACAAGATTGCATTCAATGAACTATATGGAGTTTGACCACATTTGCTTTTACAACCTTAAATGTAAAGATATCCATGCATGATATTTGAAATGTATAGATTGTTTTTAGTACTTTGTTAATATATTGAGTTAGTGCACTGTTACTGGTAACCCACTTTTTCTGTGTTCATTTTTGATTACTTTAATAGATTTTGTTATTACTAATATCTTTGTTCTCCACATGAGACTACAGATTCCAACAAGTTCACAAAATCAAATGGATAAGCAAATCTGATTCCTTTTCAATATTCAACGATGCTTATTCATGGTCTTCAGCAATACACTATATTCTTAACAACTCAATGATATGCAATGGTGGGATTGTTAGTTAATTAG
>JAODKN010000134.1:20539862-20555522 GCA_026774425.1 Petrocephalus zakoni | reverse complement strand
TCTGCATCTCTTCTTTGAGCTGTGGGAGACAACCCACATAAAGGAGGGAGAACATGCAATGTCCACACACACACACAGACACATACACACACACAGGTTTGTATCCATATCTTTGTGGGGATTGTACATTCATTTCTATAGACATAACACTAACAATGAATACCTTAACCTCAACCCAACCCTAACCTTAACCATAAGTAACTAAACAAAATACAAGATTACTAGTTTTTTTACAAGATACTAGTTTTTTGATTGAAGTCACAGATTTGTATGAAATTGAATTTCCGCTTGTGGGTACTGAAGAAATAGTCCCCACAATGCCAAAATAACAGACTTTTAACACATTTCAGTCCCCACAATGTAATACACACATGACCACACACACACACACAGATTAGGTAGCCATTTCTAAAAGCATAACCATGATCCTAACCATGACACCCTTAACCCCTACCCAGGCCTAAGCATAACCCTTCACAGATTCACAGATTTTTATAAAATAGAAGTTTATGTTGTGGGGACCTGACAAATGTCCCCACAGGCAACAGGAAGTAACAGGTTTGGTAACATTGTGGTAAATACACCCACCTAAAAAACACACACACACACACACACACAGATTAGAGGTTGAATTCAAACCCACAACCCTACCGACTTGAGCCACCATGCTACCCAGCTAAGTGTGTAACAGCATCCCAAAGAAACACATCAGGTTAAAAAAACAGGCTAAAAGCAGGATAAGCCAAAAGGATTTTACACCGAAAACTTGTGATTACTTTACTGAACTAAATTATGTTAATACATTCATTTCTAAAAGCAGTGTGATTATTTTAGCTTCTCTGCAACTGTTTTAGATTTCACTCGCTTGCCATTTTATGCAAAATATTCACCAGTGAAAGCCGAGTTTTTGAGATAAGGAAATTTGCAAGATCGTTGAATACTTTGCCCTCTATGTTAATGTGTCCTTGATGTCTATATAAATGCAAATCAATATATGTTTCCAGCACATTTTTTGTGATATTGCAATTTTTTTAAATTATACAAAAAAGCCCACTGAATATATGTAATTTTCTTCATTCTCCTTTCATCTTTTAAATTGTCTTAGTATTGAAAAAGCCATTTTCCACATTCATAAAAAAAAGAGTCTGCCTCAATTTGTTTAGGAAATAAAAACTAAACAGCAGCACTTCATATGGCCTCATGTACCCTTTCCGAAGCCTCTTTATCTTGTGCTCTCTTCCATCTGACTGTGAAATATTATTTTAGGGAGGATGGGGAAATATCGCCGTAATACCAGACTGAATATGTTATAGCAGATTTCTTCTAATCCTGGACATGGTGTAATTGAAGGAGACTGGGGCTCTTGCACTATGACTGCCTATGGAAAATTGCGTACCAAGGAGTTCGCAGAATCCAGCTGACAAAAAATGGCAGATGGGAGCGCGAGGGACAAATGACGTGGGGCGTGAAGTCACTGAATAAGGCTGGGAGCTGGGGCAATTCTAGGATTTTTTTAAGGGGGGAGGTACATAAAAGGGACCATAATTCATACAGTGAGGCCAATCCTTTCATAAGTCACTGGAAATTCAAGAGCTGTATGAAGATGTAGAAAGATCTCCAGGGTTGAGGCTTCAGCTCTGTGTGCATTAGTATGGCTGGTCTCTGGGCTACCCAACGTTCTCCCAAGGTCCAAAAACATGGAGTTCAGCGAGGTGAACCAGCATATTGTAACAGCGTGATGGGCGTGTGCTGCTGTAGTATTTGTCATAGACTGGCATCCCATCCATCGTCTTCTTCTGCCCTATGACAGGTGAATGGATGGATGAGTGTTGATTTCCAATGAATTTCACATGCTTTCTGAAAAATAAAACAAAGAACATAATACAAGCTAAAACTAATAACAATGATCTTCCCACATGCTTTGCAATCACCTGCTTTCTTACAAGCACTATGGAAAAAGAATACAGCATAATTATGATTATGCACTAAATTTTCCCATAAATCATTCTATTATGACCATTCTTGTGTAGCATATTTCTCAGGATTCCATTTTTTTCTAAGGTAGAAGCTATGAATATCATAATCACAGGTTGCCTATTATTATGTGCATTAATTTCTTACATGATCTTCTGAACCTGGTTACTGAGTTTGCTCAGTGTTTTTGGATTAACATACATTTTCTTTGCAAGCAGCATGCAATGTAAATGCAGACTCTGTCTATCCCTGAAGCATATGGAGACAACAGTTATGTCATGCTGCCAACTATGGCATTTGAACCAGCAACCTTCCTATCACAGGCACATAGTCCTAATTCAGAGAGCCACAAATGTGCTTTTTAAAGTTTCATACCAACAGTTATGCAGAAAAAAGTGTGACGAAAAGTTAGATGATTATGATGGCGATGATGATGATAGATGACGACGATAATGATGGATGATGACAATGGATGGATGATGATGATGATGATGATGATGGATGATGACTATGATGATGATAATGATGACGATGATGATGGATAATGACAACGATGTTAATGGATGATGAAGAAGATGATGATGATGATGATGATAGATGATGATAATGAAGATGGATGAGGATGATGATGTAGATGGATGAGGATGATGATGATGATGGATGATGACGATGATGATGATACTGATCTAGTCATCAGTAGTATAATCTGACCAATTTTCTGAAGCTGAAAATATGTATGATGTTATGTCAAAAGCTTGGAAAATAAACACATTTAAAGGAGGAATTTGAGAGGGAGAATTCATGGCTGTCCATCCTTAGCATGGAAGGAATCTGGCGACTGGTGTCACATCTTTTCCCCTGCCACAATGAGTTGCTGTTTGTTCTCAGCATTCTGTTTAAACACCTGGCTTGACCTCTCCTTTTCATTGCCAATCAGCAGCAAGAACTCCGCAATCCTTTGTCAAAGTTAGGTGGGCTTTCATTGAATTAGCTGAAACAGTAATTGTGTGTTCTTTTTCTCTTGTACCTGACAGATTTGGAATTGTCTTCACACCCCTCCACCCCATTCAATAGAAGCTGCCCTGATCAATTACCTGCCGCCTGTGTCATGTGCATTTTTTTACCAACTCCTAAAGGACAAACTCTTGTAAATTTGTTTTCTTCTATTAAAAGAACCAGTAAAACCCTGAGATTACCTGGTCCAATGAATTTTATGCGACCCAGGTATTTCTGAAAGTTTTAAACAGTAACTAAACAAAGTTTCCTACTTTCCTAAGAGCAAACCAAAAATATTTTTGCCTTTTACGCTCTGACTTAATGAAGAGTATTAGTGAAAATTAGATTTAATTTTCAAGTGTTGTCTGTTTCAAATAGCTACATGCAAAAATAAGCCTACTGACTTGGACACACCAGTCTTTTAAATTTGACAACAATGTATTTGTATCATTTATATTACATTTATAGCATTTGGCAGACGCCCTTAGCCAGAGTGACTTACATAAGTGCTTAAAAACTCCAGTAGTGAATACTTTCTGATACTGGTTCAATAAAACCCAGGCTAAGAATACTATCTGTCTAAGACTCTCTTGGGGAAATACAGGTTTATTTTTATTTTTTTTTAAGAGTACAGGAAGTCCTAATTAAAGTACTTCTGAAAGAGGTAGGTCTTTAGTCGTCGTTCGGTCCACCACATAGGTGCCAAAACAGAGAAGAGCCTAGGTGCTTTTTCCTTAAGGGATGGTGGGACCAGTTGAGTGGTGCTGGAGGATTGGAGAGATCATGCTGCAGTGCAGGGTGTGATGAGTTTCGGTAGAGTGGTGCTAGACCATTTTTGGCTTTGTAGGCAAGCATCTGTCTTTTGAATCTGATGCAGGCAGCTACCAGAAGTCAGTTGAGGGAGCGTAACAATGGAGTGGTGTGAGAGAACTTAGGCAGGTTGAAACGACTCGAGCAGTTGTATACTGGAATGGTTACAGAGGACAAATGGCAGACCCACTAAGAGTTACAGTAGTCGAGACATGAGACGGCAGGAAAAGTATCTAAGTGGCCTGTGTAGAAAGAAAAGGATGAATCCTTCTGATATTTAAGAAAAGAAATTGACATGAGCAAGAAAGATTACCAATATGTGAAGAAAAGGCAATGGTGATTGTCCATGGTAACCCTGAGGTTGCATGCAGTGACCGAAGGATAGATCAGCGAGTTGTCCAGAGAGATCACAAGATCCTGGTATGGGAATGTATCAGCTGGGATGAAAAGCAGTTTTGCTAGGGCTGAGTATTTGATTATCTGTCATCCAAGATGAGACGCCAGACATGCAGAGATCCTATTAGAGTCTTGAGTATCTGTGGGGGGGGGGGGGGTGGAGAGGATAAGCAGTGGTATGAGAACCCATGTGAAGATATGACCTCACCAAGGCATGTAGTATGGAGGGAGAACAAGAGAGGACCAAGAACTGAGCCTTGAGGGACACCAGTGGAGTGTCTGGGTGGGGCAGATGTGGATCCATGTCACTTGGTATGACCAACCTTCTAGCAAGTCATTGACATGCTGAGCCACAAATTCCAAGACTCAATAAGGATAGACAGGAGAGTCTTATAGTCGAACATGTCATCAGTGATGTTATCAGCTATTCACATATGTGGATTTATGCGCAGCTGTTAAACTGGCATTATTCCAGATCTAATATAATACACTGATATGTTAGCATACCCAACATTTCATATGCACATGTAGCTGAGTGCTGTGCAAAGCCAGCCTACTCAGCAGTATGTAGCAGCGTTAGCAGTTTGCAGTGTGAGGGAGCAGTAGTCTGGTCCTGGTTGGTTTATAGTTTGACATATTTAAGTTAGAAACCCAGAATGGTTGTTTTGATTGTTGCCCAGTTTTCCAGCCTCACTCATCACTGGAGTCCTAATAAGATCAGCTCATCCCATCCCCCAACCCTGTGTCCTGTGGATGAGTTTCCTGTCGAAAAGTTCAGGGATTTCAAAATTAAATAAAATTCTAGCAATATCTAAGTCTGTAAATATGCAGGAAGAAAAGGCCTAATTACACATGCAGAGAGCAGATGTCAATGGCATATGCATAACCACAGCCAGTGACTCAAATGTCAAGTGTCAGCTGTTTCAGGAAGTGTTCAGGACGCCTGGGTTAAAGTGCAGTTTCCTCTCACAATGCTGATCTCACAAAGAGAGCTGGAGCACAGCAATGCAAGTAAAATAGTGATTTACTTATTTTCAATCCAGTTTAGGCACTTTAAGTTCAACATATGGAGGGTGCCATGTATTTAAGAGAGCACTGCGCTACACCTCTGCTGACACACTTGCACATCACACAAAGAACAAGTACAGCACAAGAGAGCGAGCGACAAGCAGAGGAGCACTCCACCCCTGGCGGCTGGCAGCCGGCCATTGGAGGGAATCAGAAATGTCTGGAGGAGGTGCGAGCACCATGCTGGAACAATGCCAATTATGTCTCACGGCTGCAGAAGTCACAGGCACAATCACAGCTCACACTTCACAAAAAAAACAATATTATGCGGCCTGGGGCACTATGGGGTCCTTACATTTTTACACAGCTGGATGTTTAAGTGCCAAGTTACCTTGCGTCGTGGTATAAAAACAAATCCCCTCCTGTTATATTAGTCTAGAATTCCAGCTTGATTTTCTAGAGTTTCTGCAAAATGTTTAAATAAAATACAAAAACAGTTGTTTCACAAAAATGAGGAGAATGAAGTTTTACAAATGATCGTCATATTCTCCGAATAGATATGGGGGAAGACTATGCTATTATGTGAACAAACGCAGTTTATAAACCTTTTAAATGTCCATTATTGATAGTAAATAATAAAGGTACGTTAGATGATATAACAGATCAAATATATGAAGGCCACATGTCCCAAATGCTTTTAAAAACCATTTGAGTGGATCTTTGGTTATATCAGAATCAGAATCAGAATCCGGTTTATTTGCCAAGTATGCTGTTACATACAGCGAATTTGTTTTTGATTGTTGGTGGCTCTCTAGTATTTCCACAGTAACAATAAATACACAAATAGATAAATACAATATACAATAGACAATATACAATATACAACAGAACTTTACAAAGAGATACCTTGTGCAATTTACAATAACAGTATAATTAACAATATACAATGTACAATATACAAATGTGAATAGTTAGATATACAGTATCCAGTACAAATTATTCAGACCAAATATTCAATACACCAATAATGTATAGGTCTACTGAAGCATACAGATCGAATAATACACTACTCAGAGTGGAATGACTGGTGCAACAGATGATTTATGAGTTGTGAGGTTGATGGCTAATGGAAAGAAAGAGTTTCTGTGCCTGGTTGTCTTAGTATGGAGACTTCTATAACACCTGCCGGAGGGAAGAAGCTGAAACAGGTTTTAACCAGATGGTGAGGAGTCTGTGAAGACTTTCTCTGCCCGCTTCGTGGTTCTTGATGAGAACAGCTCCTCTAGGCTGGGCATAGGAGGTGCCTATAAGTTTTTTGGCTGTCCTCACTGTTCTCTGCAATCTTTTCTTGTCCTGTTTAGTGGCCGCCTCATACCTGACCGTAACGGATGTACACAGAACAGATTTGATGATTGCAGTACAGAGCTGCCTCAACAGGTTCAATAATTAAAAAATATGTTTTATTTATTTTAATATTATTGAGTTTCCGTCATTTAAAATTTATTAATTTAGACAATCATCATCACATTAAAACCAAATAATTTTCCAAACTATCCTACATGAATTTAGGCAATCTTACCCACAATGCATCAACAGCTGTCTTGTGTACATAACATCAAAATGTAATGAATGTCCAGAAAGAAGAGCGGCTATCTATGTCTTAATTTTCTGCAAGGGCAGGTAATTTCAGCCTCTTGAACACAGGATTATACCTATTTGGCCACTACACAAAGCTTATGACATTTGGTATGGGAGGGATACATGCTCACTGATATACCGAGCTCCAATTTCACCACTAGAGACTGGTACTCTGCCCACACAACTGCCTCCATTGACTTAATCCTGTTATCAATTTCATGCTCTACCACTCAAGAACAGAACCCTAGACACTTAAACCCCTTTAACTAGAGGTTGTTGTTCCCACCTTTTTTGAAGTGAGCATCCCACTCTTTTCTGGCAAAAACAACTGTCCCACACATGGATACTTCAGTTTTCATCCAGGCTGCTTCACACTCAGGAATGAATCATTCAAAAACATGCCAAAAGTTGACATCAGAGTGACATCATCATTAAATTACAATAACATCACTATTAGTCCTTCAAATCAAGCAGACTTTGGTAGTGCCAATAATGTGGACACTCAACACACGTGAAAATCCTGATACACATATTCCAGCAGTAGTTCCCTGAATATATGCTGAAGGACATACACCTCCTTCAAGTTACCAAAATACTTGTAACCTACTAGCATGTGGTCTCACACTGCTATAACAGGGAAAAGTGCTGGCTTAGTTTTGCAGCCAGGAAAGAATGTACATTGCTCCTCCTGGATCTGAGGTTAGACAGAACAGATTGTCCTCTGTAGCACAGAATTTGTTAGAGAACCAGAGGAGTTCTGAGTCCCAACCTTCCTGAAATATACCAACCAGCGAATCAGCCCAGTGGTACTTTGTCCACCTCAATGGAATCAAATTTTCCATCCACTAGAGGCCTTAGGCACTGGCTACTTATAGGAGATCCTTTCCAACAAGTAATTGTTATTTGTAATTGTAATTGTAATTTTTCCACAAATTATGTCTTTCACCATTTGCCAAAAGAATGGTCAGTACTTCCCAAATGTTGCTTAACACAGATTGGGTGAGGTTACCCGTCCATGAAGCACTGTATGGTGCAGAATTTGTGTTCCAGCACAAAAGTGTTTAAAACTGACCTCTACAAACTATTCCCCTTAGAGTGCATTCTTTTCACAAACTGTTGTTCCTCTCTTGTTCTTTATCTAAAAATACATGTAAAACCAGTGTCTTCAACTTCCCAGTTCCCCATATCAATGGGTCTACCCGTGATGTGTTTAAGACCACTTGTTTCGAGATGAAGACAAGATCAAGACACACCCAACCCAAGACCAAGTCAAGACCAGGACCCATCCCAAGTGAGACAAAGGCAAGATAAAGACTTTGAATCAAGACCAAAACGACCAAGACCTGAAAATTCAGAATCAGAATTTAGATTTATTTTGGTAGAGTACACCCATATTGGGGCTAAATATTCATTTATGTAATTCCAAAAGATACTTCTTATTATTCAATTATTATTGAAAAAATGTTTACATACAAACAACAATGCGCAAATTTATCTGAAATAAAAGAATGTTTTTTTCTTGGTAAATTCATGTTATGGATGAATAACGTCTTTTTCAATTTCTCAATAACATTGAAGTACAACATTTGCATCTAAGAAAAAAAATCTACTGATTGCGTTTAAAACTTGTTGGCCAACAAGAAATAATGTAAGTAGTAATACATTATAAAAAAAGCATTATGATGTATGCAACAGTGCATAATTGCACTTCAACACAAAATCCGTTAACATTTTGGCTCCCATTCGGGCACAGTGTGGTCTCAAGATAAGACCCTCACTGCTGAAAACACACTGAATAGGAGCTGAGGTTGCAATGTCTATCCAAATTGGATCACGGCAGACGAAGCCCACATTGCTGCAGTTTCCCCATTTTCCAGCTGTTATCCGCCTTGCTAACTTTACCAACAGTAACTGCCATATCTCCACTTTCCTGCTTTTACCCTGAAGCTACCCTTACATCTGAAGCTGCCCAATAGCATTATACTGCTGGGGCAGCTGGGAGATGTAGTACGTTTTTAAGTAAGGCTGCTACAAGAGGACAGAGCAGCAAAATTAATTTCCGCATACTGAGGGGAAATAAGTATATTTGTCAATTTAGATAATATGTTTTGTAATACTTGAGTCTTATGGCCAAGACCAAGACAACGGGCTCAAGACTGAGACAAGGCCGGGATCATGTCAAGTGGTCTCGAGACCAACACCAGATTTCGAGAACTATAACTCTGGGGTCTACCAGCTGGTCATAGGGTTCCCACCACGAAAGACATTCGCCACCTTCAGACCACAGCTTTTAGCAGACATAACAACTAAACTTTGCAAATTCAGCTATAATAAAACTGTCAGAGTTTTTCCTGTCCATACACTGCAGCCCCATGGAGGCAACCATTTTCTGACCAAGAAAGAATGTGACCTGTATATGGAGAGGTTCAAAACCTGATAGACAAGTGAGTTTTTAATTGGTGCAATCTGACACCACATAGATTGACAGGCAAAAGAGTTTGCAGTATGGTTGATAAAATATTAGAAGGATTTCAACCAGAAGCAGCCAGGAAAGAGTTGTGCAGTGTGAGCAAATTCTTTGGATGTTGTAACAGAGGAATATAACTGGTAACTATGGTTACATGGTGGGACAGAGTGAGCTAGTTGCTGAGAATAAAACCTAGATTCCTGGTAACCTAGGATTCTGTAGCAGTTGCACCCTTAACAGAAACTGTAAAAAAAATGGGAAGAGTGTCTGACTGGAATGCAAATCAGCTACTTCTTGGAAATGTAAAACAAAAACTAAAAAAGTGAGTACATCAGTTTTCAAGTAAAATTTATTTAGAACAAAACCTTGCAAAAAAAATCAAATATATGCAACTAGAGAAGTGGCAGAATGACAGCCTTGTATTCCCCAGACAGCCCAGCCTCCTGCTCCGCCCATCTAATGCTTACTCCTCCCACACTCTCCTACCTGTGTTTAACTGATAATTTCTAGTAGTACTGGATGGATCACATAGGAATAAGAAGAACATAAGAACATAAGAAATTTACAAACGAGAGGAGGCCATTCAGCCCATCAAGCTCGTTTGGGGAGAACTCAACTAGTAGGTCAGAGATTTGAAAATCTTATCTGCTTTAAAGGAACCCAAGGATTTGGCTTGCACTATGGAAACATATGAAATATGAAAGTTAATGTGTTTTTACATAAATGTTGGGTTTCTTAGTTGTGACATGTAACTCTGATACTATACCTATTCATTTATTGTACATTTCACTTACATGCCAATTTGTAGAATCTGTCTCCAGCAATTAGGTGCTTACCTGTACTGCTTTGACTTTGCCCTAATGTTCATGTCTTAAAGTGTAATTTATATTACTAATATTTTTCACATGTCTAGGCCTGGGGTGGGAGCCTGAGGGCGAGCACCTGGTGGCCGGGCCTCTACCCATGGGGCCCCGCCAGGGATAGCCCGAACAAAAGACATGGGTCCGTCCTCCTGTGGGCCCACCACCTGCAGGGGGAGCCATGGGAGTTGGATGCAATGTGGATTTGGTGGCAGTTGAAGGCGGGGACCTCGGCGGCCCAGTCATCAGTTACTGAAACTGGCTCTAGGTACATGGAATGTAACCTGGTGGAAAAGGAGCCCGAGCTGGTGAGGAAAGTAGAGATTCTGACTAGACATAGTTGGGCTCACCTCAACGCACGGCTTGGGCTCTGGAATCAAAATCCTGGAAAGAGACTGGACTGTATTCCATTCTGGAGTTGCCCATGGTGAGAGGCGCCGGACTGGGGCGGGGCTACTTTTTGCCCCCTTGTTCGGTGCCTGTGCACTGGAGTTTACCCCGGTGGATGAGAGGATCGCCTCCATTTGACTTTGTGTCACGGGATGGGCTCTAACAGTCATCTGTGCGTATGCCGGATAGACCTGGTAGACCCAAACGCATAGTGAGGGTGTGCTGGGAACTTCTGGCAGAGGCCCAAGTCTGGGAGATCTTCAACTCACACCTCCGGCAGAACTTCTCTTCTCTCCCGAGGGAGTCAGGGGACATGGAGACTAAACGGGCCATGTTCCAGGACTCTGTTGCTGAACTTTCGGTAGTGACAGTAAGAAACAGAATGCGGATATAAGCGGCCGAAATGAGTTTCCTCTGCAGGGTGGTTGGGCTCAGCCTTAGCGATAGGGTATAGAGCTTGGACATCTGGGAGGGGCTCAAAGTAGAGCCGCTGCTGCTCCTCCTCTTCGAAAGGAACCAGTTAGGGTGGTTCGGACATCTATGTCAGATGCCTCCTGGACAACTCCCTGGGGAGGTGTTCTGGGCATGTCCATCTGGGAGGAGGCCCCGGGGCAGACCCAGGACATGCTGGAGAGATTATATCTCCCGGCTGGCCTGGGAATGCCTTAGTGTTCCCTCGGTAGAGTTGGAGGAGGTGGCTGGTGAGAGGGAAGTCTGGACATCCCTGCTTAGACTGCTGCCCCCGCGACCCGACCCCAGATAAGCGGCAGAAAACGGATGGATGGATAATTATTTATATTAATTTCTCATTTGCTCTGTGACCAACATTTTCTGTGACGTGACAGTAAGAACTTTAACAGATACATTAATATACATAGTACCCTGAGGGGCCACAGACAGCTTTTTTTGATTTTTCTCTTGTGCATGATTTACATTTAACTGATCCAGCCTGACTTACAGTATAGGGATGGGCTACAATTTATGTCTGCTTCCTGGGATTTGGGCCCATGACCATCATGTTGTTAGCACAAGGCTCTATCAGTTGAGCTACAGGACTGCTGTTAGCACTATAATAAATCACAATTTAGTTTAATCTGCCCGTAAAATATTAACTCTAGCTCACGATCGCATCTCCTGAAACTAAGATAAATATTGCAACTCATATTGGTTCATCACCAGACACAGCATTTCACTTTTCACTGCAGGGCAGGATGCGTGCAAACTACTCACAATCCTCACACTTCCCAAAAGTACTCTTGGCTCTTTCACTTGAATATACCAATTCCTTTTCTATAAAACAACAAGGTATATCAGATAGCAAGTGTCTTTATCTTGCTGGAGTACTTTGCATGATAAATTTTGCCAAAGAAAACACCATGGTCTAAAAAATATATTATCATAAGCCTACTTTATACACTCTCTCCACCACTCAAAAATAAGTTACATGATTAAATTGTCCCACAGTAAAGCCGTTTCACATTTTGTCAACTGACTACTGGATTGCTCTAGATAACTTTTGCAAAAAAGGGAGGCTAGCAATAACAGATCAATATGGACTTGATTATATAATAAATGCAAAATCATCCTGCACCGAAGAGATTTAGAATCATTGACCTGTACAGCATTCCTGGAAAGTTTGCAAAAAGATCCACGGAAAAAGTATCAATAGCAGATGGCTGTATTCACCAGAATTATCGGCAAGTGCCAGTGGCCGTGAATTGCTCCGAAAACCATATGTATTATCTGGTGTCTGGAGAATACAAAAAATATATGAAATAATATGCCACATTATGAACTTTTGTAAAAAAAATGTTCAATATAATTGCTAATAATTTGAATTTCCAGTGTCATACTTATAATTGACCCACTAATCTTATTTATGGTAGTTATATTATTATTCATTGCCTAACAACAGGAACAAAAATGTCCTAAAATTCATTTCACAGCAAATGGCTACAATTACTTAATGAAACTGCCAACTAGAAAATAATGATAAACTTTGTGTGGGCATGAGACTAATCAATTACCGATTTACATTAAATATTTATTTACTTAATAAATGAATTTCTTGTGTTTTTACAAGTTTTATTTGTTTAACATAATGTACAATTAAATGGGTTTTTTAATATAAAAGGCAACATATAAATAATTTGAAATTAAAATACAACAGTACAAACAGAAACACTCCATCTAATGAACATTCTGCTGTAATGTATTGCACTATGCACATTATCTGCACCGAGGACATTTTTACATTTTATTCATGTATATAATTTATTATGGTGATTGGTGTGTGAGTGTGCCCTGAGATGGGCTGGCTTCCCATCCTTGATTGTTCCTTGCCTTGCACTGTGCACTTGGGGAGGAATTGGGGAGAAGATGCAAACTCCACACACACACGTTACCTAGTGCCACCAAATTATGTACAATATACAATCATTTTACAGAGGATCCTACTGACACTATTTCAAGCTTTAGTTACAATCTGCCATTTTCCCCCATCCTGCCTAAATGTGTTTTAGAAATCTTAAACCAGTTCTGAAACCTGTACTGGTTAAGACAGACACAAATTTCAAAGCAATGCAGAATGCCTATTCTCACTCTACATCAGCACTTAAAGTAATTCATGTCAGCGAGCATGTAAGAGATATATCATATGTAAATGAGCCTTAAGGTTATTTCAGTGCTATACATGCAATGTCAAAATAGGAATCGCAATTCATTGTGTATCATGTTGAAAGAATTCCAGAAAAATAACATTAAAGTTAAGGATCAAAGCTATATAGCAAATATAAAGGTGTCTCCACTTTTTGCCCTCTGTCACCAGGATATAGTGCCTCGCCTCCTGCCTATTGACAGTGCCTCCTTCTCCTGCATCTCCTTTAATCATTTCCAATTTACATTCATTCTAACCTGAGCTATTGCGTCTTTTATTCAATTGAACCCATACAACCACATACCTCACCTTGACTCGATATATTATGTATGCCTGACAAATAACATCAACATTTTTTCATTTTTGCCCATTGTTCTTTTGATATGCAAACACAAATTAAATCACTTGAGATACAACATCATTTCCTGTACAGATGTGCAAAAGAAATTTACAAATTTCACTGCAGGAGACAGTTTTGTGTATGTCAGGTGACTTATCATTTTCCCATAGAATGCAATGTCTCTGGCAATACAAATAGCTATACAAATATTGAAATGTAAAAGATTACTGAAAGGTGGTGAGCTGAAATTATTTCATTGAGATAACAAAAAACAGTGGAATACATATGCATATATGTTCCTGAGAAAAATAGTTTCTAGTGCAGCATCCCAACACCTGCTATGCCCTATGTACTAATCTAAGATAATCTGAAAAATGAGGACAGAAATAAGAAGGTAAAAACTAGGCGCAAGAGTCCTCACTGGAATGAGAACAAAAGAACATACATCACCCAGATAAAGAATTTTAGAACAATCCATCTGAGGATTCTAAAAACCATTTAGTGTAATATCTATGTATTTCAATTGATTTAGTCCATTGGCTGCTAGGAGCCCTGGAGACATCCTTTTCAGAATCCTGCTTTATGTGATGACAACATTTCTCTGATTTCACTTTAGGGTAGGGTGGCCAAGAACGGCAAACTGAATAAAACTACTGATAAAATCATACTGGCAAACAATAGTCAAATAGAAGGGCTCACGTATTAATGAGATAATGTCACTGGCAATATAGCTAAAATCCTTACTGCGATTCAGTCCTGGGCAAATGTTTTTTTCCCCAGGCTTTAATTTGTGGGTCTTAATTTCATTATTTATTTGCTTGACTGACACCCCTGTCACAAAGGATGAGGAGTAGGAAGGAGCTGGAGAAATGCATGGTGCCAGCCGGTCCACGGGCCGCAGGAATGCAGAAGTGCAGAGAGGAGAGTATTGCGGAGCGGCCAAAAGGCTGCATGGAATACCAAATAAGCAGTCTGTCAGTCAGGAGAGCATGCATGGTGCAGATAAGTGCATTTACAGGGGAACCGCCAACATTTTATCTCCCTGCTTCAGGTTAGATCGCCGATTAAAAGCACCCAAGTGCAAATCTGCAGGACTGATAAGATGCAGACTCCAATCTGCCCACCCCTTACCTGAGTTGCCCGTCCTCCAGGAATATTAAACTTGGCACAATTGTGATTACTTTTCATGGTTGTCAAATACCTTGATAAATACGTGTGCATGTGTGTGTGTGTGTGTTAGATGGAGGTGATGGTGTCAGGAGAAAAATTGTGAGAGAAATTAAGGCTGCTTTCCAGCTTACCTGAAAACACAAGTAGCCCAGAATGAGATACTGCAGTGCAAGCACAATGACAAGCGTGCCTGTTTTTATGTACTTTATTTTTCAGGGGGTATATTTTATCACTCTTCTCCTTTACCACCACCACTTTCACACCCCCACCCTATTTTCATACCCCCAGGCAGTGAGGGGAAAATATTTCAGATTATTTTAAGCTGCAGAGTAAATGTGTTCAAGTGGAATACTTTAAAAGCATTTAACCCCCTCGCCTATCCATCTCCTGCGCATCCCTCTGTTTTCCTGGACCGGGCCCAAACAGGAGCACCACAGGCGCCGCTGGTGAAATATGTTTCCAAGCATCATGAAAAATGTGTCCCGCCAGGGCCTGGCTTGCCCGTGCTTACAATGCGCAGAGGAGAGAGTGCGTCGGGCCGAGACGAAACAACCGCTACAGGCTACCCCAGGCATTCAGCGATTGATTTGCCTGACGCCCCATTCAAATGCCTCGCTGTTGGAAAACTGCTGGTGGCTAAATGTACCCAGACGCACACAGTCGCGCTGAAAACTTTTTTTTATTGTGTTTGATGTTTTCTGACTTAAGAATTTAATTTATGGGCATGACACCAAGAGAGATACCTTTACACATAGATGCACGCTCACATAGGAAGGCATGCACACCTTCACACTGTTTGTGAAAAACTTATTTTTCATCAGATTTATCTATAGTTTTTCAACTTTTTAAATAAAAGGAATTTTATGCACTTCATTGGTGAAAGTTTATAATCTGTAACATTTAGAATTAGTCAGTATTTCTCTTCTTTTTTTTTTTTCTTTTTGTACAAACGAGA
>JAODKN010000134.1:20507631-20530088 GCA_026774425.1 Petrocephalus zakoni | reverse complement strand
AAGGCAGTGGCTGAATGAGCAACTCAATTAAAATCAAACTGCTAAGACAGAGCCAGCTTTATCTGAGGGCTTACTGCAGCTCTGCCCTTCCCCCAGACCATGCCATGGATAAAATCACTCTGCCAGAGAGTAGGGTGGCCATTTTATGGCCATTCTATTTGTTCATCAGCGATTCGACATTTCAGAGAGAGTGCGAGAACCCAACAACCTCCACTCAATCTAAACAGTCCCCTGACACGACATGCACGGATAAATCCTAGGATATTAACTCAGTTCCATTTCTCACAGAGTGGAGGAAAGGGCTTGTGCACATGCATTTACGTCGAGCTTAGCTATGAGAGATTTTTAGCTTACTATACTTGTTAGTGATGCTGCTATTCATTGATGCTTATTATTGATTATCCTCCTGTATTATATGGGAATGTTTGTTTTTAATACATTTATTCCAGTGATGATGATGTAGGGATAAGAAACGGTAAACACTAGCTGTAAGCAACATACCTTGTTCGCTCTATGCCATATTGACCCAACTTTTGTCGCGACAACTTCTGATAGTTCTGATGGTAATTTGTTTATAGATGTGAGGCCTTCAAATGTTTGAATTATGAATTATGTAAGGGCTGCAGAATATTAAGTGCCAGCCCTATTTGAGACTCCGTGATTTTTAGAAGTTAATGTTATAGACATTTTGAGTTGGGTAATGTCAGTCTGTCTAGAATAAATCTTAACAGACATCAAGAAATACAACCTAGCTGACATTTTGAGGTCAGGGAATGTTGCTCCATTTTCGACTTGCTGTCCTTTTTCAATCAACCTCATTAACGAGTGTTAATATGGAAAGTTTCCAATGCAGAAGCCTAATAAGGGGAGACACTGCAAATTCAAATGATTGAAAATGTTAATCTTTCCAAATTCAGGTTCTACTCTAGTCTGCATTGCACACTTACCTGGGAAGTTTTGCGAAAATTAAAGGGAAGGATGGGTATGGATTGAATTTTGGCCATTTGTCACCAAAAGTAGCCAAGGGAAATAGTTTCTGCTGAAGACACTCTGAGAAATATGAATAAAAGGAATGTGTGTGTGTGTGTGTGTGTGTGTGTGTGTGCGTGCGTGTATGTGTGGGTGAGTGACTGTGTGCATCTGGGAATGTGTATGTCAGACAAATCAGGTGGAGTGTGGAAACAGTTACAGACAAGAAGGCGATTGGCTGAAAGTGACCTAAGAGCTCAAGACTTGTCAAGAAAAAGTGTTGTGAAACATGGAGTCCTATGACAGCCATGTTGCACCCAGGGTAAACCAAACTGTCCTCTGTCAAGGCACACATTCGAATAATCATCATCTCTGCCATATAGACCCCATGTGAGACAATTCATCAGCAAGCAGACAAGGTTGCCCTCTTCTAATATTTGTAGGAGCAAAGCTACTGGGCAACCTTGTTCTCATCGCAGCTTGGCTTTTTGTTCTAGTACAAACAATATTCTGAGTGCCTGCTGCTTCTCTCAATCCAGTTTATGAATTTTGATGATGGAACAGCATAATTCTAGCACCTGGTCCTTAGACAAAAACCAAGTCTTGATTAAACCAACCACAGTCACTCCCTATACTCTAAGCTGTCTTCAGTAGATGCTAAGAAATATAATGTTGATTGCAATTGGGTGCCAAATCTCATTCGGCTCTATCTTATCCAAAAAAGATTATACTTATTAATGGTTAATTAATAGTTATTAATATCAAGAAAAGAAAAGGTGTAGTCAGAAGTTATTTTCAATGCCCTTCTACCTTTGCATCACCAGGATTAATATTTTAGAGAATTTTTGCTTTATAAGTTTCAAAAAATGCATAGTATGGGCTGTTAATCTTCAGAGAAAGTCTCTTTCCACTACTGAGACTGATTATCAATGATCATCTGCTGAATCAAATTGCTGGGAGCACTTTCAAAGAACTTGACAACAGCCATGGCTCTTGGATTTGAGCCACATCAGAGCCTTTGTCTTGCTAATGATGACATTTAAGTCAGGGGTAGGCAGAAAGGGACATTGTGTATGCAGGTTTTTGCTGCAACTCCCCAATTAGGTTAATAAATAGAGTACTGATTGGCCGAAGAGGCCTCACACCTGGGTTTGAACAGCTGACCTAAAGGTTATCCCAAAAACCTGCATACACACCGGCCATTTGCAGCTAAGATTGCCCACCCCTGATTTAGGTGATGGTGGCAGCGTTTACACTATACCATCCATTGATCTGATTTAATTGTTTAGAGTTTAATTTAATCAGTACTGAACCACAAACTAGAGAATGATGTGGTCAGGAATGAATTGAGTTACATTTATTTATTTAAAGGATGCTTTTGTCGAAAGTGGCATAAAAATAAGGATCAGACTGCACAAGTGTCCCTGGAGCTATTGGGGTTAAGGGCCTAACTGGGGGGCCATATGATTATTCTTCCAACCATGAGATTTGAAGCTACGACCTTGCAGACATGGGCATGGGTCCCTAAAGGCTCATTCATACTTCATGCGGACACTGATGTGTCACCACGGCCAGTTGTGGTGATGTAATTTTCATCACAGGCTGGCCACAGAAACAGCACTGGGGGGTCACTGGCAAGGATGGGTACCACTCAAAACAACACGAATGGTCTGTTCAGTGATGGCCAAGGGAAAAGTATCAAAAAGTCTGCAAGGAAATCGATTGAATGTAAATAAAGATCGAATATAGACTCCTTTTCCTACTCTCTCTGATCAGACTGAAAACAAATACAGCTAGCAGATTCAAAGAAAGGCTGGCTGAGAAAATAAAATACAACAAAAATACCGGCACTTACCCTATACGATTCCTCACGTCTGCATTAATATGACTCCCAGATGGCTGCAAGCAAAATAAAATACCTTTATAACTCCAACATCATATACCGATCCGAGTCCTTGCATCAGTGTTATTGTAGTTTTAAATGTTTTATTTAGTTTTTCTTTTATTTTCAATTTTCCTTTGAAATCCAGTTTAGTTGATGAATAACCAATGCTTTAGGTAAATAGCATTTTTTAATGGCAATGAATGGTATTTGACATGTGTGTCAGTTAGTTTTGGAAGCAATATTTATAATATTTGTTTAGTAGTAGTTTTTTGTTTTCATATATTATTTTATTCCAGTTTACCAAAATGTTAACATCAGGTTAATCAGAAACACAGTGTACGCATTGTCAATCTTGTAAACTATTGTAGCTGGAAATAGCAGATTTTTTATGTAATATCTACATTAGTGTACAGACAATCAATTGATGACATGAATGGGCAACCATCAGTCCAGTATTCCGATGGCGCGTTGTGTCTGTTAATCCAAGTTTAGATCAAATTTGATCTTTAGAAATCCCTTTGGAAATACTGTGAGCACAGATGAATACTGTTGTGCTGGTTAATGAAACAACTTCTTTAAGTTAGTTGTGCGTCTGGAGCATCAACAATTGTGGGTTCAATTGAAAATTCAAAATGGCCAGAAACAAAGAACTTTCTGAAACTCATCAGTCATTTCTTGTTCTGAGAAATTAAAGCTTTTCCATGGGAAATTACTAACTGACCCCAACCTTTTGAAACCTCATTTATTAGTGCAGGTCTATCATCCATGGGATCATTTAATTATTGAAAATGGATTCATTGATTGTTTCTAAGAATTCTACATAATAGTATTAGCATGTGCATACTAGGAATGAAACGGATACTGGTTTCACAGTAAACCATGGTAAAATTCACGACAGTTAGTATTACCATTTCCAATGCTATTTATCATTAAAACTGTGGTTGATTACCATGCTTTGAAAATCAATCATTAAAATACAGTCCAGCCTCAACCAAAGTTAGCAACAATCTCCCAGACATAGGTGTGGCGGCACAGCATGCGATGTGGGTTTGTTTTGGGCTGAAGGCAGTGTCAGTGCTCCGGAGATTTTTAACCCAAACGCAGTTTATTTTGTTAGGATCGATCCTGCCCTGCTCCCTTTTCGCTATATCTGTCCATTCCCTGTGTGGCAGACTGGTGTTCTGCTGGTCGTCCTGTTCCCGGCTTCCCTCGTTTCCCATAATTTGCACCCTAATGTGCTTCCCCACTCCCCAGGCTACCACATGGCCTAATGGGGCACCTGTGTCATCAATACTTCCCCTTGTTGTGGGTTCAAGGCTGGCCAGAGGCCAGCGATGTTTGCAATTTTGATTGTTTGTGTTTTTAAATTGTCTTGATGTTTATTTGTGTGTGTGTTTGTAGCTGTTTTTCCCTGCGTTTGCCACTGCTTAGATACCTGTATTGTATTGTTGTGTTTGTTCCCGGGTTAGGATGTGTGTTTCTCTCGTGTTTTAGTATAGCTCTTACTAGTATTGGTTTTACCTTCCTGCTTTTGTTTGACCCCTCATGGTCCCATTGTTTTTCAGTTTTTTTCTCGATGGCATTCAGTTCTGTTGAATAAAACCCCCTTCCCCTGGAGCCTTACTGTGGATCACCTGTCCCTCGCCATGCCTATCTATAACACATATGATTTTCATATGTTTACATAAGGCATTGGCTTTGTTATTATTTTCATGTTTATGCAAATAGTGCATAGTACTGCTACTTTTATTGGTTTTCTAAGTTATGTACAGTATCAGTACTTCTTAAAAAATTTCAGCAAATTTTTAACAACACCGCGATGATCCTGTTGATGGTCAATATAATTGTGATGTTAAATTTTCATGCCATTTCATTTCTATTGCACGCATATAAACTGACTGACAATCAGTAGTAATTATTCCAGGGAAGGGGAAAAAACTATACGAATCTGAGAATCCAAACTGCAGGCACACCTACACAGGGCTTGCACCGCCAACCCCAGAGGCATGAGGGAACAGTGCCAGACACCGAGACGCCATTCCAACCACAACCATTTCATTTAGAAATTATTTTACGGAGTGCCAATATGGATAGTAACTTGAATAAAATTTACAATGGATTTTATACGTAATCAGTACTCCTAATACAGCGTGCTATGAATTAAATGCTTGGATCCTAAGACTTCATCTTTGTGTTAAACCCCAGCATTAATAAATTGACTCCAGTGTTACTTGGAAAGAAAGCCTAAACCAATAATGCTGGACAGTAACGCTATATTTTCAAGATTTACGTAATATTTACGTAATTGCTGAAGAGACGCCTTCTTCAAGACACGGCACAAGGAACATTCGAAAGAATAACAGCTTAGTCCAGGCAAATCAGTAGTAAACTATTCCATTATTGTCTCAGCTTTGCTGGAAGAGTTTTGCCCTACCCCGGCAGTGTAAAATGTAATTAAGTCGCAGGAGTAAGTGGAACAGCTCCGGGAGGAAATGAAGAGCTAGCACCCCCTCGATGTGACGAAAGCAGGGAGTTTCTCAGGGTCAGCTGCTTCTAATCAGCAGCCACACTCCACCAAAGGAAATCACGGGGCGGAGGAAATTAAGAGAAGGCGACAGAGAGGGATGGAATGAGGCAAGCGGAGTGCCGGGGAGGACGAGGAATGCCACCAGGAAACCTGGGGGGTGCAGGAAAGCATTTCCAAACAGAGACTCGTTATAAATAGGGTAAGCAAAAAGAGAGCATGGAAAATAGCAACATCATCAGAGACACCAGAAGGGAAATACCATTTTTCAGCATTAGTAGGATAATGTTTAAGGCCTTCAAGTTAAAAGTAAAGGTTGCTCCACTTTTTTAATGTGTAGACAGTGGTATGAATCCTAAGTCCATTTCAGTAGCTTCAAAGTCTTTCAACAGCTAATGCTACCACCTGGATCATTTTTTCACATTTTAAATAGACGTCATTTATTGTCCAAAATAGTTTCCATGTTATTCTCCAGAACAATTTGTTTTACTGACTTTTTTTCTTTTGTCATCCTAGACAGGACAATAGCATAGTTATTACATACAAAAAAACAATGGCTCAATGCAGGACAACACACCCCAAATAAAAAAAAAATAAAACAAGAACAAAACAAGACTACAACAAGTCTTAGTATAACGTTGGATTTCACCATTTCCATTTGTCTTTAATGACTGAAATTGGTCTTTTATTCACAGCTACACTCAAGAACAGAGATGCAGAATGATGGAGCAGAATAGACAGGTTGATTCATAGAGTCTATTGTAGTTTTGAAGTCAAAGCGAGAATAGTAGCACATATGCTGAATGCATTTTTAGATATCCGATCCGGGAGACAATATGGGAACCCAGCTGTACTGCTAAGCTGGGAGCAACTAAACTGAATAACTGATTGAACAGTTGAAAGGTGAACTAGCCACCTTTTAAATGGAAGAAAGGACTGGTTGTTTCGGTAGAGGCCGCAGTAGAAAAGACAGTGTCTATCAAACAGCTGTCATTGTGCTCTAGATACAGGTGCCGTGCAGAAGCTTTGCAGGCATGTTTCTGCTGCTTGCTGCAGAGGTTTGTTTGGCGTGTGAGACAGGGAAGCGCTGTCGCATCAGCAGCAGTGCTATCAAAACATTTTTATATGAGGTCACTTCTCCCACTCAGCCAACAATCTGCACAGCACACCACAATAATCTAACTGCGAAATCTTCAGACATGATACCCAGATGCTCTAAATGATGAGATATTTCATAGTCTGCATTAGTTCTGCATGGCAGTTTCTCCCATGCATTCACACACGCCAAATATAGATAAGAAATTAATTAACCGAATTAAGGATTCCTATTTAACATTTAAAATGAACTGTATGATTGGTATTCAGATTCAGATATCTGCTGAGGATTCTCATGGAGAGATGTGTTCCTTTTGAAATGAGACGCCAGCTATATTAGTACAGGTTCCTAAATGAGGGTTTCACCCAGTCTCCTGTCAGAAATCCACAACGCCCCAGGCCCTGCTGCCTTGTGTAAACTTACCATGACATACTAAGATGACTTGACAAACAAGCGATGACCGTCCACATTTTAAATTTATGAAACCAATGAAAAATTAACCACAAAAACCCAAGTCTGTGCCTTAAAACACTCCCACTTTATGCCACAAGTTCCTATTTGGGTATCTCACATAAATGGCAGCACTTACCTCCTGCAGGCCCGCAGCTGGGAGAATTGATGGCTTCGAAATTTCGAGAGACAGGGATACAAGGGTTCTACTTTGGATCGGGGTTTTCATCCCGCCCAACTTCCTGTCACAGCCATTCCTGCTGTATTTTTATGTTATTCCTCACCCTGGATAATGCTTCCTGAAAGGTACCCAGCTATTAATAGAGTTCGCAGAGCTATGCAGTCTTGGGCTCTGCCTTGCAGCTCTGGAGCTAAGTAGAGCTGGTGATCCCGGTGAAGAACTTCATGTCAGTGCCATCGAGAATGCTACCACCAGCCCTGCACACCACGGACACGCGTGGCTTCTGCTACACATACCCTGATGCATATGCCACCGGCAAATAATTCATTCATATTTATTTATCCCGATTTCTACTTGATACCAGCATTTTGTTGAAAGCATATGTTGAAGTAACGTGTCCGCTGGTACACTTTAGTATACATTTTCTAAAGCTACATGGGGGGTATGTGTCTGTGTGTGTGTGTGTGTGTGTGTGGGGGGGGGTTCATCTGCTTAAATATTTGTGTCTTAGTCTGTCTATCTCTTTTTAACGATTCCTTCAACTCAAGCATTTCTCACATCTTCAATAGCACTTCTGGTTCTTTGGGAAAAACACACATTCCCTGTCAGCCAGCTGTTCCGCATTAATTTTTTCTCTGGTACAGATGCACACCTAAATAATCCATGATCCTCCCTGTCGATGGGTAGATCTGGGCATATTGTCTGTTATCTGTTTGCATCTTCTTTGGTGCTAGCGCTCACATTTCTTATAACTCAACATGCTTCAATTTATTTGTTGGATGTTCGGTACAAATTGATACACCAACCACACTGTTTCAAGACAATCAGTCTCTAAATCTCCTTGCGCACAATTAAAAGCAGTATGTTGTTATAGAAAATCCCACGGCCCTGAATAGGACAGGCGGTGTCAGAAAATTGACGGATGGATGGATGTTATTTTATTGAAAATGCAAGCTTGGCTATTTTTTTTTAAGTTTTTTCATAAGTATTTTACTCCAAGTAATACAGATCCTGCTGGAACTGTCAAACTCTCAAGGCCCTGAGGAATACTGACATTGTGTTTGTGATGAAGGTTTGTGTTTTGAAACTGACCTTAACAACAACAAAACCAAAGGAAACAGGAAGGAGCGGAAAAGCCCTAATAATGGATACCTGATGGCTTCTCACAGGATAGGAAGTGACAGTGGACAGGACATCCATTATTTATAGCTGCATCATTGCATTATTTCTTCTTCCTCATGGCACAGTGCGTGGAGTCAGTCAGAATCTTAGTGAGAGGCTCTGCCCATGCTTGTGACACTGCTAGTTGCAGAAATCACCAAGCAGCCAATCTTTTCTATCACAAGGATGTTACCATTAATGTATGGCTGTAGACTAAATGATCGAAAGGCTGTTCCTCAATCTGATATTGAACGATACTCTCAGAAATCATCAGTTATCAGTAATCTCAGGTTGATCCAAAGCTAATTAGGAAACTGTAATGACTCTGTTTGCCCATGGTATGATATGCATCACAGAATTGGAGTCATGGTAAGGGTAAGGTTGCTGTATCCTTAAATTTAAGAGAAAAAAACATGTCACCCTTTAATCAAACAATGAACTTTTTAACATTACATTTAGCTTGGTAGCAAAATGTTTACTTATCTGGTATGGGTGTCACGCTACACAGTATGATACCGAACTGTTCAGTGCAATACCACGGTATCACGTTATTCCTGTCATTTACCTATACGTACTGTCGCAAATATAAGATGGTGTTTTTCCCCAAAAACATCCATCTAAAAAACTGGGGTTGTCTTACTTTCCAGGGCTAAATGTTCTTAAACAACAGCAGATGGCATACCAAATGGCTAGCTAATACACCGAACCACGATACATACCAAACCATGGGCATATGGTATCGTTACACCCCTCAAAACTGGTGTGTCCACCTAGTAAAAGTGTCCAGCAGGAAGATGCAGGCAGGATAAATACAATGGGTGTTGTTAAGGGTGTGGTTTGACTGAAGGTAAACTGATTCAAATTCAGACATAAGTGTCCCTAGGATGGACTGGCATTCCATCCATTGTGCCTTGTACCCAATACTTCCTGTGATATTTTCCAGGTTCTCTGGGGTCCTCTGCTGCAGTGCCGGTCAATACCATAGGCAACATAGGTGGCCGACTGAGACACCAACTGCTGAAGCAGTGCTGATTTGCCAGCGAATGTCACTTTGCCCTGCACAGGGGGCACCGACAGTGATGCTCGCCTAGGGTTTCACATCAGCTAGGACCAGTACTGCTCTGCTATATAATGATATATGTCATATATCTATGAGGTACTCATTATTAAAAGCCAACTTTAAATCCAGTATAATTTCATTTAGAACTTCTGAAACCAATAGAGTTCATCAGAAGAGGCTTTGGACAAGGCGGTTGCTCCGGAGCAGAAGCAATACCCCATGGGTTGTTAGCAGTCATTAGGGTAATATTCACATTCATGGTTGACACAGATCAACCTGGCACTCAATATCGGAATTACAGTGACAGCTGCTGGAGTGTCCTTTGCTCATCTGCTCTCTAATCCATCAGCAGTAACTCCGTCCTATAAATGGCTTACTGGCTGAAAGGTAACCCTGTTATCAACTGGAAGTTAGAATTTGGCTTCAGAATTTTGTATTTAAAGAGACAATGATATTTAGAGAATGTGATCAAGGATTTACTATCAATATTTAAGTTAGAGGTTCAGGGAAGTTAAAATAGGGGAATAATAAGTACTTGAAATGTAGACTTCATGTTTGTTTTCAAATGTAGTTGTCAGACTCAATATTAGCGAGCCATTCAGGGCAATATCACTAAAGTTTTTCTACATTTTCTGTGTAGTCCAAGTTACAAACAATTTAAAATTATGTTGAATTAGTCTCACGTCAAAGCGTACAACTATCATTAGAAAAAGACTGCATGAACATTAGCTTGATTTAAAATTATCTAAATGAAAAACATGCCTGATTAGCCTGTTCCCTAGACTGACTTCAACCAAAAAGCATTGGATTATTCTTTGAATCATGTATCAGCTAGCTATAGAGCCATATAATATTAATTGCTGTAAACATCACCATAAATCCATTTTCAATTCAGACAAATGACTCTCCTACCACAGAATATTTGCTAAAACAGAGCCACATTTTGGACATATGCATTTCATATTTTGATATCTCTCATTTAAAGTATTTACTGAAAATTGCTATTCCATGGAAAATATTTACCACCACATCACAACATTAAACCTGCCATTGACGCAATATCAAAATGGAGGTGGTCTCTGGTGGGTCTTGGTATAGAGCAAGACCACAATTCTTGGATCGTCAGCAAAACATGAAATGAACACTATACTTTGTTTAATAGCTCAGTAATGAAAAAATGTTTCAATGATATCTTTTTGTAATACCCATACTGGGAGTTATCATGGATGTATCATGACCATCTTCTAGTAATTTTCATATTATATTCCAAGATTATCTGAATGCTTGCTATTATAAAGTCTTATCAAATAGTGTTGTGAATGCTATTATTTATATATAAAAAAATCCCCTTGGGAGCAGGGGATTTCACAAAGCAATATTATGATTTTAACTACATAAGTCCAACCATTTTCTCTGTTTTGATTAATTATTGAACAAAATAAAAATTCATCTGCTTTGGACTTCATTCATGCTTGGCACAATTCTGGAAAAACAGTAATATGGTCTGTTTTTCTGTGCTTATTGTCCTATGCCATCTGTGTCATGTCACACCAAGAAAGAAATGCAAAATGCGATTTCAAATACCTCTCCAGCAGCTGCAGATATTGTTGTCATATTTTTAATTGACCCCAGGTCAAATAAGGACCGAGATGATATTTTCTTGAGTTATTTCCATTCCCAACAGAAAGCGGTTTCGTGAAAACTTCATATCATAACTTTTTTTTCTTCTGGCAATTACCATGTAAATGACCTCTTAACTTTTCACTGTTCTTTTCTATAGGAGAGTTATCTAAATATAATGTTTTATTACCTTATCCTATAGAATACACAGCCCAGTATAGGTATGAATTTATGTGTGGTAGGGCTGCATATGAGAGTTATTGGGGCCACCATGGTGTGGCCAACATCAAACAAAGCTCAGCTGTGTGACACAGCCACCGTGATCCGCTTCCCTACATGGTCTCAGGCCATTCCCTCTCCTTTCAGTGACCACCACTGAAATGGTGAAGGCCATTTAATCAGCACTACTGCTGCAAAGCTTTTAAACAAGCTGTTTTTCACATCAGCTTGTGACTAGTAATGGATCACACACCTGTGGCTTTCAGCTCAAAGGCCCAATAAAACAGAAACTTAAACAGCAGTATTTGAAGTCTTAGTCAGAGGATGCAATGTTCAGTTCAATTCAGAGTCTGTATGGGAACATGACAAATACACCGCATGTTTGATTAAAACCATTAAATTCAGTGTCCAGCAATCTAATAAGCCAGCTATGAAACTATCATACAAAGCGTTCCTGTCGGAGAATGAAAATTGTGGTGAAATTGATTAAAATGGGGAGTGAGATGGTTAGCAGATTTCTTGATGTGTTGAAATTCTCATATTACATGGATTTCATCATTCCATATCAATCACTTAAAGTACTATGTGCCTCAGCTCACTCCGTTGTGACTTCTGTAGTCTGAATTTGATTAAGCTCAGCTCACAGGCAATTCTTAGGGCAATTTCAGTTCAAATTTAAGGCAATATATTTGCTACAAAAGGCCATCACTAGTAATTGGAATAATTTTCAATTATATTTTACAGTGAGCAAGAACACTCCCATTAAAAACAGGGGACCTGGCCATTAGCTTGAGACGCATTTTGGATAACTTATGTGGTCAGGGTTACTTACTACCAAAAATACTAGTTGAGCTCCTTGTACAGTGTTTCTATTATTTGTAACCCAAACCAGTTCTGGTGTTAATAACCAGTTGTAAAATAGTAGCCCGAATTAAGAAAATCTGCAATAGTGTTCCTTATTTAAAAGGGATGTTTTTCTTCAAGTTTTATAAGAATTTAGCATACATTTCGTATAATGGCTAGCCATCCACTAAATATTGATAGTAATCCGGCCGCTCACAAGATTTCTAAATTGGGGTCGCCCCCTCCCCATAGCCCCCCAAACCCCTCCTTCTTTCCCCCTGCTTTAGCCCCGCCAAGAAAGCTGACCAATAGTCATCCCCCTGGGGTCCCGACCAACCTACAGTTGTTTGTGGCTTTCCTCATTTCTCAATGAACAAGTGCTCTGGAAGGCAGCTCTCCGTTTAAAAAGCCTGACATGTTTAAATCGGAAGGATCCCGAACGGATGATTGATGATTGTCAGCGTGGATTATCCCTCTAGCAAGCCGTAACAGGACAATACAGCAGGGACCGCAAAGAGACTGTGGGGCAGAGAAAACAGCGTGCTGGGCGAGAGAGAGGGAATAACACAGCGATCAACTTCACAGACATTTATTGTTGAAATACAACACGGCGGAGTTGCAGGGAGGCGAGACGCTGTTCAGTAGAACACTCCAGTGAAAGAAGCGCAGGGTGAAGAAAAAACATAAAAGGACAGAATGACGTGCCATGCACACTATTTTTAAATGGGACACAAGGAATGCATAGTTTGAAGAAGAAATATACCTTTGCATTTATTGAGGCATCAGATTCCCAAAAAGGTCACTGAAATCATTTGACAGAATATATTAGACGTGAACTACGGAATACAATTCCCGCGGCAGCCTGATTGGAAAACTTAAAAACTCGATCTCAACGTCGTTCAACTTTACTGCTTGCCAAATAAATACTCTTTTAAGCAAGCGCTCGGGTCACCCACTGAAGAAAACTGGGAAAACACCAAAGTGGTACGACTCGCATCAGAAGAAAACGCGATTGCACCTTATCGCACTTTGCCAGACGGGAGCCTGCTCAACCAGAGGCTTGGGGACAAAATGTTCACGTTTTTGGTCGCCCTTTGCCATATTATAGCAGGTAAGAAAATAATCGCAACAACACAATTGAAGGCGCTGCGCGGTGTCGCCGGTATAAATCAGGCAATGTTCACCTTTCATTGTTGGGAGCGCTGCGTCAAAACACACTGCGACGTGTTGATTGAAAAGAGCCCATACAGGATAAAAATCTGCTCCGTATAGACAATAGTGTCACGTCGTGTTTAGTTTCTATTCCAAATTAATGTATGCAGTTCTGGCATACAAATGATACAAAGGGTCCCAAAAACGACTCATTGTTTCAGTGGCATTGCGTCAAATAATTAATTAAACGAGGATCAGAAGTGTGGGGACAAATGCTGTATAATCGATATTTTCTTAACATTTAATATTAAGGAGAACACATCCTGTGTATAGAAGTGCTTTATCGGCAAAATACACATGTGCAGCTTCCGACCTGCAACTTTAAACAGACAAATATGAACCGGAGAGTGTTGGACGGTGTTGATCGGGGCATCGGAGCGATTATTTGCGTGTTTACGGCCAGTATTCTCGTCGTACAGGTGCTATTCATCATTTACTTTGTGCGGAAACGCTTCAGTGCTTATTGTAGCCTACTATCTCCATCTTCTTAGTAAAGTATTACAATTTTGAAGCGAATTGCCCTGACAGAACCCTCCACTCCAGTCGCTTTACTCTAGATTGTGACACCTTTGTTAACTAATTTCTTACGTTTCATTGTTCCTCTGGGAGGATGTCAAAGCGAGACTAGTGTGCATTTTCCCCGTTCTTATTAAGTTTTGGAGCCTCTAATTCCACCCTTTCTCCACAATTACACGAAGTGGATGGTGCTCCCCAGTACCGATACACGGTATTTGCCGCCGTTATTATTTAGAAACACAGAGAGGTGCGGATCCTAAGTCGAGTTACTTGTCCGCGTTACTTGTCCGTAGCTCTCAATGCGAAGGCGTTAAAGGACTGGCTTTACTGCTTCTTTCACTACTTTTCGCTTTCACAGCCACTATAGCCGTACTCGAAGCAAGCTATGCCACAGAATGACATGATCCCAGAATAAATGGGCAATGCAACTTTACTGAAGGTAACAGTTGTCTTGTGGACACTGTAATTGTACTCCGGGATGGCTGAATCACACATTGCGGCGCTCGAAACGCCTAATCTGCCACTTTCATCTAACGGTGTGGAGTGTTCCTTTATGGGAAAAGTATCCGTAATATTTAAACAACTTGCTTATATCAAAGCCATCGATCTATCTATCTATCTATCTATCTATCCATCTGCCGTTTCCGTCCGTCCGTCCGTCCGTCTTTCTTTCTTTGCTTGTTTTGTACAGGTACCGGTAGCTGTCTGGCCATTTTCAGGTACCGATAATGCACACTGCGGTACGAGCGCTCAAATCAGACACATATTAGGTGTTGGTAGTTCAAGTTACAAATTCATAACACTAAATTGGACAAAAAACATGACTTTGTGGATGCCTACCTTTATAATACAAAACAGCTTAAATTAATTGTAGAATCGATGCATGATTATGCATATCCACTGAGAGATGAACGGTGTGTTATATTGCGATCAATCGTACTGAATCGTAATGGCGTATTATATATATATATATATATAATTTGATAATTAAAAACTGAGTATTGCAGCTTATGCATCGACATAATCATTCCGTTGCTGGTCAACTTAAGCAAAACGATTCCTATCTTGCTTCGATTTAATGATGCATATTTGAGGTTACGGACGTTTTGTGCGCGACAGCGTTTTCTTTCATTTTTCCCCTTTACTTAAGGTATTGTATCAGTCTGAATTGGTTGACGATGAATTTGGCCAAAGCGATTTAAATCCCCTAGTCTTCAAGACCCAAACGTTTATTTTTCTAATTAAGACTGAGAAATGAGGGCCGACGCAGAGCGCTTTCAGTCGACGCTTCAGTAAATGGATTAAAAACAAATGTTTATTGGCTGTTAAGCTGTGCCTTTTTCTCTTTTGATGAATGGGACCGGGATATTGACACGTCGGAAAGGCTGTAATTAAATTTAAATGCTAAATCAGAATACACAAGCCCGACGCACCAACACCCACACTCTGTGTAGAAGAAAAAAGAGTAATGTTAATGAAATGCACGCTGCAAACTAAATTGGAAATACAGTTAGTGGGGAAAAAAGGAAGTACCGCGCAGTTCTCCAGGGAAACCACACGCTCCTCTGTTGAAACTTTGTTTCCTGAACATAGCAGCAAGCAAACTTTTGATATTCTGCTTTCTTACTTTTTTCGTCAGTGACATTTTAGGTGATCTAATGAATCATCTATATATGCATATATATCCTGTTTCTAAGGGTTGGGAAACCGAGATTATGTCTACCACCGTCCAGGTAGGCATTGTTGATGCTGGTCTGGGGCTGCAAGCCTGAGATTTTTGTGGATGATGTGCTCTAGCACATTTTTGTTAACACTGTTCTGTCTGATTAAAGTAAATACAATCTGGAATGTGGTCTGCAGGTTGAGAGCTGACTGACACATGGACAGGTACTGAAATGGAATCTGAACCATGATGCTTTGCAAGGAAACTGATATTCGCCTTGGACAGACCTCTCCAGGGGTCATGCCTTACACATGCAGCAGACCTGCATGCACTGTTCCTAGTCACAGTAGACTTTCTCTGAATGTCCCAAGGTTCCCCAAGGATTTCCATTGCGCCCACATCAAAATTCTGAGTAATCTTCAATGAGCTCTTTCTGGAACCGTTAGATTTGGGTAGCCAACTCTCACAGGACCAAGTTCAAAGTGAGTGTGCAGACATCACAGGTTTTTTTTTTCCATTCTGAAGTCCTATTGCCACTGGAGGCTGTGCCATTGCAGACTAAGCACCAGAATCTTGGATACTTTTTCACTTCAGCCAAAACTATGAGGCAGTAAAACATTAGTGCCAGGGAGAGGCTGTCCAGCTAAATGGGCAGCATAAATAACAGCAACACTCTGTTTCTCATCTCCCTGTGCACACAACTTACTTAGTTGCCAAACTGATAGCTTGACCTCCCTTCACCATTAGCGAAGATTTGTCCGGGGCCCATGCTGTGATCAGCATAGGAAATATTTTATGCACCAAATCAGCTCTTGAGGTTTGCTGAGGGAGCTGTGCATATTTTATGAGACACAGCCTTTGAATTTGCCAGAGTCAGAGTGGGGCTGGGGACAGAAGTCTGATAGCTACTCGAGCCATGATTGACTTGACATGCAGCAGGGCTGTGCGGTTGATCTATTTAGGGTGAAGCGTGCCATGGCACGGCACCTCAGCTCCCCCCACCGTACCCCCCACGAAAGATTAGGGCCAGCTTTGGACGACATCACTGCAAATCCAGAGCTGATGAGCTGGTGACAGGCACACAATTGAGCAGACACAGCATAACCTGGCCAAGTCTTGTACATTATTTAGTAGGCTGACACTCATGGTTTAGATATGGAGGAATATTGGCCTACTTTGATTATAGCAGTGCACCTGATTTCCGCAGATGCACCTGCCATAAATGCCATGATACACATATTATTTGTCAATGAACAAATTAAAGTTCAGGACTTCTCTGGAAGAAAGATAGGGGTATACTTCTTATACCTATTTATTTTTTACTTAATATATTAAACTTAATAACTTTTTTCTTAGTAGTGTAATATTGCATGACACACATTCTTAGTCAATTATTCTTTTGTTCTCATACTCATCCTTGTCCAGACAGTTAACCGCTTTCCAAAGAATTACTTGCTCTGTCTCTCTCCACAGACATTAAAGGAATTAATGATTAGACAGTGAGTGCCAAGTGGAGGAGTCTGTGACAGAATGGATCTTCTGTGCTTGTGCAAGACATGCCAGGCCAATGGATAGGATCTTATTTCCTTCAAACCAAAAAGAATGACTCCCCCCCTCCCAACAAGGCTTTTTGTTTGTCTGTGACCAATTCTCAACCACCCCCCCCCCTCCAGACTTTACTCATTTTTTTGTACTCCCTTAGTTCAGGTTGTAGACGGACAAGGAAGGACAGGAAACAATGGGGGTTCAATTCCTCTATAATCGGTTTTGCCATTCGGGTAAACAGATAAGAAGAATCCATTGTGTCTTGTGCCTTGTTATCAGCTGTTATGCCCTCAGTGGATGTGTTTTTATGGCACAGGTAAACACAAAGGGCCTCCAGTGTAGAAGCCCATTTGTATAGCCCAGCCACTTCTACAAGTGCTATTTGTTTTTGCTTTAAATCCCTTCTGCTTCATCTCTATCTCAGCACCTGAGAAACTCAACTTCCTGGGGAGATACGGCAAACAGAGACAGATAATGGGAAACCTTTGATGGCCACCATCCCAGACCCCTCCTTTATAAACAATACTTCCCCCAACAGCAAGCAGACCTTAATTTTCATACAGTGGCCATTGAGTTTATGTTCTATTCTTTCCTTCAAATACAAGTTTGTTTTTCTTCTACTAGAGATTAAGAATAAATCCCAGAACCATGCTGAACTAAAATCTTCAGATGATAAAAAAAACTGATTACTTTTTTGACACTGATGCCAAACGTGCACAGCAATGAGAAAGAATAAAAATAAATACCATAAATGTAATACAGTAGAAATGCAGTAGAGTAGTACAGATGTAGTATACCTCATAGAATCATACATTTGTTTCTATTTTCCAATCAATTCCTCTCCCCCAAGACAAGAATTTCATATCTATTACCAAGGCAGTGAAACCACTGGCAAATTGAAATTTATCTCCTATGGTGGGCAATTTCTTTGTGTCTGTTATCTTCACTAGCCCCATTCCTTAACCTTATATTAAAGGCAGAACTGTTGAGGGAACATGCTGACATGAGTATAGTACAGAAAATCTACTTAGTTGGGTAATAAACAAAAGCCATTATTACCATTGTAATTGTAAACATAATAATAATAATAACAATAATAATAATAATTATTATTATTATTGCTATTATTATCATTATTATTATTACTCATTTTATCAGTGACACATTTTCAATTGTTTTCTCCACAACATGACTTATTGCAGAAATCATAATAAATTTATACTTCTCAGTATGACAGGTAATATCTATCAGTATACATTTAGTACACTTTAAACACACACTTTAATGTCCTGCACATACTTATCAGTCTGTGTTTTGTTAGTCTGTTCTAAGGCCAAAATAAATCTTGACCAGAACTTGGGGATGACTTCAGCTTAACGCTGCATCTACAGAGTGATGGGAGTAAGGTCTCTTGAGGGCTGATTAGCTGAGATGTAGGTTTTACCTCTTCAATGAAATGCACCTTATAGCATGTGATTACCCAGAGCATAGTGATACTACATCCGACTAGATGCTGTTTACACTGATTTAACAGGAAAGGAGTGTACTCAAAGGAACAGGGGCTTGCATAGCAACATCTGAAAAGGCATCCCTGGCAGAGAGGATTCCCACACTCTCCTAGGCTGCAGGACCTTGTCTGTTTTAAATATGGACCACCTCCTGGCAGTTCAATCTGGCTGGAGGACAAGTACAAATATTGTGATTATGACTCAACCCCTAACCATAATACAGGGCTGTGCTGGAGGCTAGGCGATACTCAGACTTTAGTTCAAACATTATGATGACTGGCAGCTTGGTTTTCCTTTTGAAGACAGTTGGAGGGTGAGAAATGGGAGAAAATGGCAGCCATCTTATTGTTGCTGGGGTAGTTTAGAGGGTAGCTTTGAAAACCACCCAGGAACATTTTCTGAGAGACACTGACTAATTTGCTAGCAACAGGGCCATGTCGGTCTGTGAGTATTGATTCAGCTTTCAACCAAGTTCAGTGCTCAAACATGGTCGCCTCATTTAGTGTGTGTATGTCTGTGTGCGTGTGTGTGTGTGTGTGTGTGTGTGTGTGTGTGTATGTGTCCGTGTGCATGCGTGTGTTTTTGGAAGGTGGGATTAGGGCAGGTCTACTAAATCCAAACCAGTCCCGAACAAAAACTGTAGCAGGGGTATGAAAATATTTTCTTACATTTTTCTTTAACAAATGCAGCTATGTAGCATGGCTGCATAAGAGTAAAGCAAAGGAAAGAGGATGACTTCAAGGATATTAACTTTCCAGAGCTCAGCTTTAAAGGTAATGGATACCCCCTCACTGGCCAAACTCTCCTTTTATGACTTTACTACCTCTATGACAATAAAAAAGCTTAAAGGTAGCAGATGAGCATCAGAAATCAAGCAAATTGATGGGGGGGAGGTCAGTCTCAGAGTGCCGACGGTTGTAAAAGTGTCCTTTTAAGCTGGGGGGGGGGGGGCGGGATTTAGAATTGAAAGGAGGTTGTGGTCATACAATTGAATAATGCTCAATCTGGCTAATATGGTGTCATTACTTTGTCATGCTTGTCAACACATTCTAATAAAGTGACATGTCAGAATAGGACATGACTAGTTGGAAAATTAGTGATCGTGTTAACCTGGTAAGGTTTTCTATGCAAGGAGGAGCCATTGTATTGTGGGCCAGTGGGTGTGTGTGTGTCTGTGTCTGTGTGTGTGGATGGTGAGAGCTGTGTGTGAGACAGTGTTTCTCCACGGGATGTTGACCGTTTGATTTGAATCCCAGGCAGTTGTCTTGCTGTATCACTGCACTGAACAAAAGGGCATCCCAAGAAAACGAGCCTCCACACTCAGTCAAGGGAGCCAAGAGGATCAGTCAACAAAAAGACACTGGGTGGAATCTGGTCCGGGGTTGTTATCAGCAAGTCGAGTGCCCAGTTTGGCTGGAATGGAAAGTGGCTTACATGGAGAAGTGGTGGTGTCCTACATCCATCACCCGGGTTTCTTTGGGATGATTGTTCTCCTTTTATTTTAGGAGTTGGAAGGAAGTTTGAAAGCTGTGAAGAAAAGTAATTTATTTGTGAGATAATTACACTTGGGCAGAAAAATGTATGGTAAATAGACAAGCAGAAGTATATAAAACAGCAGAAACAGATCTATAGGTAGATCAAGACGGGATTTTATGGTTTCTTAGAAGCTCTAGACAGGAATAGAGTGTTAAGAAGGATAAAGTCCCGAGATAAGGCCCCAGGAATGGATGTAGAATTACACCGTGTGGAGAGAAGGTAAAGCTTCTACGTGTGTTGTGTATAATGGCCTGCTCGATGGATCCTGCTCTTAGATAGGTGGCTCCATTTGATGGCTTATCTTCCTGTCTTGAAACCTGTACAATGTCCCTTTCTATTCAGTTATAGGGACCTGAAGGCTAATGTCCAGCTTGCAGTACCCTCTGTGAATGTGTGCGTCTGTGTGTGTGCGTGCGTGTTTCACTGTGCTTTGTCAGAGGAAAAATAAATGGGATCTTAATGGAGCCACTCAATCTCTGACCACTTACAAAGCTGACCAAAGTGTATGAGCGATCAGGCAGGCTCAAGGACCCATTCATAGTGGCGGTGGCGGCAGAGGGAATTCTTTCATGGTGGAGGATTAGCCTTTCAGCCACTGCAGACCACTGGCTAACTTACATCGACTGGCTTTTAAAGGAGCTGTCTACAGATTGGAGATTTGAACTGTGCCAAAGAAGGGTGGATAGTCCTGATATTCTGTAAAAGCCATCATCTCCTTTGTTCCTCAGAAATCAAAGGGTACGTTTTCAACTATTTCATGTTCTGGCTTTGGTTGAAAACTTTTTTTTTCAAAGGAGGATGAGGATAAGTTTGAAATGATGGTTTGGTCATGTTATTCAGTGGGCTCCATGTTCAAGTATTATGATAAACTATGTGGTATGGCTTCCACACAAAGCTGGTGGACGTTTTAAGGATGTGGATTGGGTTGGGCTGGCTGGAAGTAAAATACACATATAAACATAAAACAGGGGACTGTTGGTTTTGCCACCAAACAGGTACTCTCTGATGCTGGGTGGCCCGTTAATGAGCAATAGCTTTGAGTACTGAGAGCTAACAAAAGCCCAGTGCATGGAGGTTTACAAGTGTGTCCTTTCACACCATTTAATGAAGCACTTTGTGAGCGTACCGAGGTGATGATGGTACTTTTCTGGCTGGGCTTTTGTCAGGCTCTGCTTGTCTGATGGCAGGTTCCTCTCTGGCGCATTATGGTAATTACCTCCCGCCGTAATTAGAGCCAAGCACTGGATGTGACATAGAGCAAGGTCTCCATCTGGAGCAGGTCTGAGTGTGAGGCTACTCAGGAAGTACGCGAAGATGAGTGGGAAAGTTCACACTCAGACAAAGGTCCCCCACTGCCAAACTGGCAACCTGTTGGTCTTTTTTTGTTATTTTAGTAAACCACAGCCAGCTGCAGCCAACTAGAAAAGGATTCTCTCTCAATGACATAATCAGATGTCTAATATTGGACATTCCTTCCCCATGTATTTCTAGCAATTTTTAACCTTACATCTCAAACAACAGCCTCTAGGGGATAGACATAACTTTATCATGTTAAAAGAGAAGGAGAAAATAGAGATAACCGGGGAGAGGAGAATGACAGATATCTCTCAAAGGACCCCCTTGAACAGAATTGTTTACCCATCTCAGAGCACATATGAGAGCTTTGCACACGGATTGAGGGACAAGGCTGGTGGGGGGTGGGGATCTAGTCACCCTATTGCTAGACCACAGCATATTTTGACATGCCCCTAAAATGTTTCTCCTGCTGCTAATTAAAAGCCAATAAGGCTTGCATCTGCTGGCCCTTGTTCTTGGTGTGTGATTACCTACACCAGAAGCTCCATCTTCCAGCTTAATCTTAGGAGCGGCTTAATGTCAACAGGTCAAGGCAGGGCTTTGGGCAAAACCACATGAAGAAAAGTGTGTGTGTGGGGGGGTGGGGTGGAGATTACTTTCCATATTTCCCCCCTCTGCTTGATTTAATTTTTCCCTTCCTCCCCCATGTCTAATCTGTATTAGCTGATTGTTCTAAGTTGCTCTCAGCCAGCCCATTAGACGCTGGGGCAGGGAGTCTATTTTAATTAAGATTTAAAAGAAACGTCCCTCAAGAAAAAGACTGAGGAGTTTAACATGAAGACTGTTTGTGGGATTTTGTTGGATGGAAGGCAAATGAGATGAGGTGGACTGGGACAGAAGTGAACGAAAAACAAACACAATAAGTCTGTGGGGGGAAAGCAATAAAATGTATAGCATTGAAATAGCATGTCAATCAGCGTGACAAGGATTCTTCCTAATCTACACGTTTTCTACTTAAGTAGCAGTGGCTAAAAAGCCATTTAAGGCATCATGGTTATGCTCAGAGGTGTCAATTTCAGGTCCAGAAAGTAAAAACTCAGACCAGGATTTTGTTTCAACCAACTAGTTGAGCACTCTGTGACTGTGACTCTTTATGCTCAACTGATTGGTTGA
>JAODKN010000134.1:20492314-20507531 GCA_026774425.1 Petrocephalus zakoni | reverse complement strand
TCTTTATGCTCAACTGATTGGTTGAAACAAAATCCTGGTCTGGATTTTTACTTTCTGGACCTGAAATTAACACCTCTGTATATGCTCCAATGATCACTAAAGTCAATGCATCTGAGGCCGGCGATAGTTATACTGTTATAATTTATCGATCCTAGTCGGGAGGGATTAATATTTTACGATGTGTTTGCCTAGGACAAAAAAAGTTAATAAAACATGCTCAGGGCTTGGTCTGTACTACAGAACATTTCTTGCTGTAGTATTTAAATACAGAGTGCCAGGCGAGATGGGTTTGCAAGTCGATAACTACACAGTTGACATTGCCTGTTCTTCTTGTATGAATTATCGAAGGTGTCTGTTTCTATGCCCCTCGACCCAGCCACACATACGGACACATGCTCACGCACCAAAACACAGATGTCGGACCCTGGAATGAGGTAATGAGTGGGGTCAGGGCCTTCCATACTTCAGGCTGCTAAATGAAGTGTTTAAGTTCATCAGACCACAAGCCCTGTTTAAGTAGTCAAGGGGCTGTGAAAGAACGGGGGTCATGGGACCAGCCTGTGGCAGCCTTTCAGGGCTTACAGGCACCATATGTTCGCTGATTCAATAAGCTAGCAGAGCAGCAGGACAATGTGCCTATTCAGAGCCACAGAAGTATGAGGATATCCCTGATTCCATGCCATCACTGAGACAAAATACAGCCCCAGTCAACTTTGTGAATATAGGAACCCGGGCCAGAAATATGTGCTATATAACACATTCAGGATGTACCCAGCTAGTGCTGAGTTGCAGCATCGACTGCTGCTGAACTGCCAGCTATTTTCTGCCCAGGAGATTTCCCATTTTCTATTTCTATTATTTAAGGGCTTGTTACAAATGGAAGAAGCAAACTGCCAAGAAATATATAGATGGCTGCAGCTTCTTCATTCAAGATCAAGCTATTCATATGCAGTAGCCCAAAGAGAAATGCCACAATTTAATGGGCCCGATAAAACTCCCCAGCCGGAAAATACATTCTGCATGTTGTCATTCTGCTGTGCAGTCAGGTAACATTCCAGAGCAAAAACTAACCAAACCGCATGAAATGAAATGAAGTGCACACCTATATATACTCTCTTACTGCAGAGATTAATATTATAAAAAAGGTCAAACCTGACTGGGAATGTGATATTATATCAAAGTCAGTCACGGACCATATTTCATACATCAGACGCAGTGTCTCATCAAACACGGTCATGCTGCATCAGTTTCGATGGCACGTCGTAAATGATTGATGGCTGCCCCAGTTTAAATGGCACCGTGCGGGAGCTGGGAAGCTCTCTCTTGCCTGCATCCAGCAGATGCTGGCCGCTAGTCCGTCACAGAGCAGATCGGTGGTTATACCCCATGCTTCACGCGCCTCCCGAGCTGTAAATACCAAGTGTAGATATTGCTTTCATCACTATAAACAGAGCCTGGCTGACTGCAGACTCTTGACTTTGGAAGCCCACATGACTGCATGGGAATTGATGGAAGTGCAGCTGTTTATCCTGAACAGTGAGACCGAGGACTGAACAAACACCTTTCAGTCCTTTTCGGCATGTGTTTATTATTTTAAATTCAGGACATTCCTCCTCCCCTATCTTTTTCCTTCCCTGTTTGTCCATTCTTATTCACAGTGCTTGCTTAATAATTAATTGATTAATTAGTCCTCTCATTAATCATTTATTCTTTAATCACAGCCTGATTCTTTTTTCGAGGAAGCGGTGCAACCCCAAAAAAAAAAAGCCCTGACTTTACATTTTACTCTAATTATGTTCTTTTGCTAATCAATGGTAAAGGGATGGAGGTAAGGAAATGAGTTTCTTCGCCGTTTTCCCTCAGCGCCAAGCGGAATGTATTGTATCGAGGGCGGCAGGTAACGGTTTTCCTTTTTTTGTTCCGGAAGCTCTTAGTCAGTAATTTTAAAGAGTATTTCAAGTCTCGGGGTAATCTGATGAACGGAGTAAAAAATTCAGTTAATTAAAACTTTCCGTTGGACATTGATTAATAAATGGTGGTGTGAAGGCCTCGTGGAGGAGCAGACGGCCCTTGATTACCGAGGAGCCTGCAATTGTTTCTTTTTGCTCCCTGCCCCTCCTGGGGGGGCTGGGAGGCAATTTGTTTAATCACCAGGAGGTCCGTGTCATAGATTTGAGTATCAGTGATACAGAGGTGAGGGTGAGCAGCAGAAGGTGGAGAAGAGAGGGATCGCAGGGGGGAGACGGATTAAAAAAAGAAAGTTTGTTATATTTAGTCATTCCAAAACATGTCCACACCAGTACTTTTTTATGTAACTGAGCGGTCAAAAAAAAAAAAACAAATTAAAATGTGCTTCAGTGGAATTCATGGCAGTTCCACATTAACCTTTAAGCTTTAAAAAGCACACACATTAAGTAGGACTAATGAGACACTCACACAGCCCATCTTTTTTTATTTCCTCAAAAAAATAGCTGCAACCTGATGCAGTGACTCTCTCTTTCTCTGCGTTTATAGATACAAGCGGCTATGAGGAACAATAGCAGCCAGAGCACATTCCGTAGTAATGAGATGCATACATTTACAAGATTACTATACTCATTAAAAACTAATAATAATAAAGAAAAATATATTAATTATGAAAGGCACGGCTTCCTATCAAGCAGGGCCGCTGGCGCCTCCACTGGGCTCAATTAAGAAGTGTAGGTTGCAAATCCCCAGACTAAATTAATTGAGGCCCCAGGGCGTTGGGCCCAGAATCCCAGTGGCACTGTCTAAGTGGAGAATTCCTTTGTTTTCATTTCTGTTTCCTCTGAGAGAGGAGGGCTCACTTTTTTACATTATGCCTTCCACTTTTTATGGACTTTTAATTTATATTTCATGTATTTGCTGGTTCTGTTTACTCGCGCTGCAGCTTGGGAGCATGCACGAATATATTTACGTCTGCTTTATTTATTTTATGGCGTCTACAAACAGTCGCCCTCTCAGATGTTGAACCATGCTGCTGTTTTATCCAAAATGTCAGCTGTCGTGCATACAGTATACCCTGGTTTTCTGCAATCAGCTTGAGTTAATGATTTAAAAGCATAGTAAATTATACTGAAAGCCCTGGCAAGCTCAGGAGAGCATGGGAGAGAGAGGACGTGTCAGAGCAGTTGGGGGGGCATGGGGTGGGGGGGCAGATGGTACTGGGGTAGTGGCAGAGCCTCTAAGCAGCCGTCTTGTAGGGAAATACCGGAGGGCTCGCGGCAGCACACTGACAAGATTGGCTCAATCAACATCTCGTCAGGCCAGTTGGCTGATGCGCACAGACAACTAACCCCCCCCCCCCCATCCCCCTTTATTGTGGGGCCCCTTTTCTTGGTCGCTGATTCTGGTGGATGTGCCCGCTCAGCGGAGCTACCCGACACTGAGAGCCAGCCCGGGGAGAGTGGGAGTTCTTGGAGCAGTGGTTGGCAGGGCTCGGGCACACAGCCCGCGGAGACACAAGGCCGGTGTGACAGACGCAGCCAGTGCGCCATGGCGGAAAGGGCTCCAGTGCACAGATACGACACCGTGTGCTGCGGCCCACTTCCTATCCGCACCACTATTGCTTCAGACGCTGTCAGTAGCTGGAAATAAAATGGGCGCTGGGCCGCTGATGCCATCAGCCTACTGACACTGAACCCGAATAGAAACTCATATCTCCAGAACCCGGGCTGATGGCCTGATTATAGGCCTCCTTTCATTCCCATCATGCGTTACCCCCTTTTGAATTGCTAGGCGACAGCATCTTTTCTTTAACGCTCAGCCTTATTTTTCCTCCATCCCCTCCTGTATTCTATTGTACATTTTACTTCTTTTCCTTCACTGGCCCGGCTTGCCATGTGCATGTGTGTGTTTGTGTGTGTGTGTGTGTGTACAGGTTTTGCTATACTTGTGAGGTCTTGTGTTTGGTTACTTATGGTTAAGGGCTGGGTAGGGTTAAGGGTGTTGTGATTGGGATTAGGATTTTTCCCATAGAAATAAATGGAAGGTCCCCGTTTAGTCTGTGTTTGCATGTTTGTGTGTGTGTGTGTGTGTGTGTGTGGTCTTGTATAGATCACTTTTGAGTACCAAAATTGTGTACAAAGTGTGGTAAAACCTGAAATTTCCCTACTTTTAAGGACATCTTTTCAGGTCCCAGGTGGAAAACCTCAATTTTATAAAAATCTGTGAATTGAATCAAAAAAGTAAAAATGCCAAAAGTCTTGTATTAGGGTTGGTTACTTATGGTTAAGATTAGAGCTGGGTTGGGGTTAAGGGTGTCGTAATTGGGATTAGAGTTTTTCCCATAGAAAAGAATGGAATTTTGACAGGTACGCCGAGGCTGTATGTGTGTGTGTGTGTGTGTGTGTGTGTGTGTGTGCGTCAATGAGTTGATACGAACCCCTACGATTTTCACGGGGAGGATAGAGAGCGGCAGGGAGCTGATGACTATGGACGACAGGAAGCCCGGAGATGAGAGACACAACAGCCATGGCGAAGGCAAATCAACAATTAGCAACACCTTACATAATTCTGCAAGGAGCTGCAAGGCATTGATTTCAAGGATCACTAGGAGGCTAGGAGTGGCGGGGAGGGGCAGCCACATGTCTGTGTTTGAGGGATGTCTTGTCATGTAGACAGTAGGGGACACAAAACTGGAAACAAGTTCAGTCTGTGAGGTAGATGGTGGAACGTTGGGGATTGTAGATACGAGGGTCAGTATTTCTCTGGCCAGGCCTAGAAGAACCTTATGTGTGACTGGTCACTGCACCACATGGCTAGGTAGTGAAAGAGGTGGTTTTTATTGGGGATAACATTGCAGGCAAGCAAAACCAAATCTTTTTGGTAATAAAGGAGAAAAATCATGCCTGGAGAGAGAGAGAGAACCCAGATAGCAAGGCTTGTTAAAAACAGGCAAAAATCTGCTATGAAACGCCTAACATATTCATTTCAACAGTAAGCGCAGGAGGTCTTGGTCTCAGTATATCATCTCAGGATGCTAAATAAGTCTTTAGACAGTTGGAGGGGATGGACTCTCTGTGCTCTCGCTTCCTAAGCACACTGTAAGCTTCTGTAGGAAATGCTGTAATGTGATTAGACAGAGGCTCTGCATGCCGAACCCCAAGATAGGCACAGGGGGACCGAATACAGCCAGCTTCTTCTCGTATGCGCTCCCATATGCCCATGTCGGTAATGAGAGGGAAACAAAGGAGTTCATGGAAAACAAGGACAATGAAACCTCGCAGTGTGAGCCAGCGGAGGGAGCCAATGTTATTTACCCGCCTTATCTTAACCTGGCACAATGGGCGGGACTGGAGGAGTGGGCCTGCTCCATTTGGGGTCTTTGGTTTAGTCGGTTTCCCAGTTTTCAGACGTGGAATCGCGAGCAAAATCCAAGCCCGTACGCACTTGGCTGGAAAAACTCCCAGCTAGAACATATCGCCAGATATTACTTTTTTTTTTTTATGCACTGAATTATTACCGCACAGGGTAAACTGCTCAGTCAACTTAAGAGCACTCATGCTCCGAGACCTTGCAAGACTGCAAGACCCTGGAGTGAAAAGATAAAATGCAAGTGCTCTGATGCTCTTAAAATAGAAACTTTCCCTGCCTTGAAGAAGCATTAAAAAAGGTCTTAAGTAGATCTCTGTGGGTAGGCCATATTGAAGACATCTATGGGTTTTGTGGAACTGAACTGATGGAGCGCCAGCCTCAGTCAAAAACTGGGAATAGAAACCCAGATCACCAGACTGCTTCGATTGGCCAGTTGGTTAGACAGGTCAGTCCAACATCCAACCACTTTCCATCTCTTCCCCATCAGCGTCCAGTAGCTTCGGTCCAGAAGTATTATTTCTGTAATATGCTGGCTACCCATCAGCTCAGCACTCGGCATTTGGAGTGGGGTCACAGAGAGAAAGCTCCGTGATGCGTTCAGGAAATCTCCATGAGTGAGGTGGGCCATAGTGCGATATTTGGATGCACATTAGAGTTCTCGGTAGTTCAGTGTTTAGCATAGCGGGTGACATGCTGCCCCTGCCCATTACCATAATTCCATTAATGTTCTTTTTGTTCCCTGTGCTGTTGCCCCAGACTCCATTATTGGAAAGACCTGTTCATGCATTTCCTAGCATTGTAAACACAGCTCTATCAATGTAGAAAACGAAAACAACTGGGGCCGAGTTTGCCGGCATATATTGATTGGAAAACACGGCCCATCATGCTTAACGCCAATCATATGACCTGCTAGTAAACTCACCATATCAGAGGAAGTAATATAATTGTAGCCTTCAGTCCGAGATAACTTGCCTGCACCGTCTACGTGTGAGGCCCCCAGCCCTCTGTGGTGCGCCCCCCCACACCTCCCCGCACTCCGCCACTGCCTATGCATCCAGCATAGTAAAATGATGTTCCATTTTTAAAATCCGGATTAAAGCATATCGGGCCGAGTGTGTTTTGACCTTGTTACTAAGGGAGGAAAAATACAGAGCAATTCTGCCTTTTTGAAGTACGGCGAACAAAAAGAAATATAATTTCCAGAAGGAACCTCTGAAGGATGAGGTTGTACATGTAGGTCCTTTCCGAACTCACCCTGTCTTTCAAAGGGGATGGACTCGAAGTGTCTGTGAAAATATTGGATGCGATTCAGGCTCTTCTACTCAGGCTGCCTTGATCTCAGTTCCTCTATTAGAAATATATTCATGTATTTAAGCAGCTAATGCATCCTTAAAGAATTGGCTATTCAGCTAGGAGGTATTAAAGGAATTTTAAATTAATCATTAGCTAGTTGAAATGTTTTCTGCTGGAGATTTTCAGTAAGTACCCTGAATTACTGATGTTTTCCTGACTTTGTATAGCACCAGTTGTATGTGAGCAAGTGAAATATTTACACAACAGCAGGCATGCAGTTTCCCAAGACAACCAGCAATGAATTATTGCCCGGAATGGACGTGTAGACACTGGAGCAGGATACATGCCTATGTATATTGTACTTTGTATATTGAACTTTCAGTTCCTTATAAGAACATATTACTAGGGTCCACCAGCCAGTAAGCAGGGTTTGATGTACGGCAAAGAAATCTCAACATTCTGTGAATGGTCAGTATCTCAGACGGCCATGTTTTAGGTCTTTTGATTCACAACGCATGAAACATACACCTCATACTGGCACACAAAAAGATATTACAGAGTAGTTGAATATAAGCAGGAACCCTTCACAATTCCTTGGGAGGAGGGCTGACAGCAGAGGAATATATATTGAAATGAAATAAGTATGTAGTAGAGATGGGAGCTGAACTGGTTTGCAACATGGGCAGATCACGTTTGTGACTCGGACCATTTGGCGGCTAGTTAAATTCAGAAAAGAGGGAAGGGACAGGGGTTGGTGGGGGGGGTCAGGGGTTTTGGGTGAGTAGGTTAGGGAAGGTTCAGCAGCGTAGCCTAGATGAAGTGGATAATTGAGTGGCGAACAAACACTGCCAAGTGAGCTTGAAAGCCGCCTTTTCAATGGAGCACCTTTGAAAGAAAAAACAGGGAGACGAGACTGGGGGGGGGGGATGTGGGGGGGTGTCGGTGAATAAGAGAGAAATCCTGCTTCCCCTCTGGGGGAAAGACTGCTATTGAAAAGCTATTAAACTCACATTTAGCCGGATTGATTGGAAATAAATAGGCCTATTAAAACGCAGGGACAGCGGGACAATGGTGTGTCTCCAGCCACCGTATGCTGCCCTCCTTTCACAGCTTTCTTCCTGGGGAGGCCTCCCACTCTCGCTGTTTAAGTTCTCTAGGCCTAGCAAATAATTGGGGGAGGGGGGGTCCTCTGAATAGACCCCTCTTCATCTTTCTTTAGCCCTTATTCTTAGGTTTAACCACAAAGAAAGTAATGGGGGGGAAATGAGGGGGACCCTTTTTTTGTGAAGAGGAGTTACCGCCCCATGCAGCTCCTGCCCCCTCTTCATGCTGTCCTGTCTCCTGATTTCCTTGGGCAGATTTGTCACCTGTTTATCAGACACCATACATATGCTGTTTAAGTTATGCTCCAGTCGTGGGACTTTCACCAGCAGGCCAGCAGTAAAGATTTCCTGAGAAGTAATGGCAGAGCACTGCCAAATGCTCCTGTTGTTTTTCAGGACATTAATGGATGGGTCCCCTGGTGTGGCAAATGATGTTTTGATTGTTTAGCATCCATTCTGTAGTACTGGCATAGGCAAAAGGCATCATTTCAGCAGAGTGGGTATGCCATATGGTCAGAAGGAAGATTTAATTATAAATTATAATTTGTTTAGGGTTTAGCTTTTAGGTTTGATGTAACACATTCCTAATTATAGCATGTACTTTATTAAACTGTATAGAAATATACTTCGCTCACTTCAAATGAACTTGGTGATTTGCTTGCAACTGGAATAAGTGTGTTGGTCATGAATACTAATACCTATTTCAAAGACATAAAGGGCTGGCCACTGAAAACACAAGATGTTTATGAGAACTCTTATAAGAAGTTAGGTTGCTCTGCTTAATTTAGCTGGTTAATTCATAATGCCGAGAAACCACGGTTGTGGTCTGGATATCAAAGTAGATCTGCTTTCCTGGAATGCAGGCTTTCTCTCTGGCAAGGCTGTGGTCTTGTGCTGCTTGTATAGAGAAATATCAGATAATACTCACTTGTACTGAAGAACGTTCTCACAACCCTGTATTGGATAAGTGGTTCAGTTATTGGAATTCTGGATGGAAGGATGGATGGATGGATGGATTGATGGATGGAATGTCAGTATTTCAGTGTTCTGTTGGGATATTAGAGTTAAGTTGGTGATGAATATTTTCTCGGTCATTCACTGCAGTGTTCATGGAAGTCAACCCAATTTATAGCCCACGTTTTGTTATTAAATGGTCCCACTTGAATATTTTTTATGGCTTGGGGGTTGACGGTATTTTTGTGAATAAGAAGTTCACTAATACATTTTGTCAATTTATGACACATTTCTGATGATTCCCGTAAACTGCTCTATGGGTCCCAGGAGGTACTATCCACCAACATTGTTGCATCAGCTAGCACATACCAATTTGAAATAGGTGGCATCCATATTGCTTACACTCTCACGGGACACAAGCTACAGCTTTTCTCATTGAAGTAATTAGTATTGATATTAGCTAAGCTTTTTACAGTTGGGCTAAACAGAACCTTTTGCTTTGATTGTAAGTTAATGATCACAGAAGCATGTTTGCCAGCAACAATCCAGAGATGAGAAGCTCCAACAGGGAGTCATAGAATGGAAAGCAGTCCAAAACATTTGTAATACATTTTTGTCATAAAGAAGGCTATAACCCAACTCTATTGTTAGGCTCATCTGTATCGTTGTGTCTTTCTGCATATAAAATTTGGAATTTAAGTTGACACTGAATATTAAGTAGTCATTACATTTGAAAATGTGTTTCATTTGTGGGCAGCCTTACCTTTGGGGCTGGAGGTTTGCTCTGTACCCATGGCTCAGCATGTGGAGCGTTCTCCCTCTGTGGGGGACTCCAGTTTCCCCCTGCAGTCCATAAGCCACTTGGTTAAGTGAGCGGGCATTTCTGAATTGCCCATAGGATATGAGAGTGTGCCAGGCGATTAACCAGAGCCCATATAGGGTGCCTCCCCCTTGTGTCCAGTGTTTTTGAAAACAGGCTTCAGACTCACCACAACCCTGTACTGGATAAGGAACGTGGGTGGATGTTTCTTTTGAAGACCACAATTAATATACCTGTTTCTGGCAAGGGATTCTTCTTTCAGTATTTCTCTATCCACATGTTGGTCAATGTACTGCATGACAAATATAACAGATTGTGGATATATGTGAAGCATGTTTTTTGGTACATTATATATTATTTTATAATTTGCTAAATAGTTAAGCTGGGTGACAGATTTCACTTGATGGAAAGGAATGCTGATATGGGCGTTCACATGTGCAGCCTGGGGAAGGGGGTTGTGTGCACATGATGGATGCTTAATGGTACAAAAGGACCTGCAATTCATACTGTTGTGTGTATCTCTATTAACCTGTACTCGATAAGGAAGATGTGTTGATGGTTGGAAATTTGAAGAACTATATGGCGGAATGTATTTCTGTCCCTGCTTTGTTTTTTTACTGCAAACATACTTCATTTTGATGTTTTAGATCATGATTAGATCAGATTAGAGAACAATGAAGTCTATTAGGAAACATAATGGCCGGTGTTCAATGAACAGGCCTGTATAACATATAGATTGTGGTTATATTAGCAGAGAGCAGTATTTTCTGTATCTTACATTGTTGCTCCTTTTGTTTCTCTATGGCCCCAACAGCAGCGGAAGCCGCATACTTCTCCCAGCAACCTCAGGACCAGGTCGTGGTGTCTGGCCAGTCAGTGACACTGCCCTGCGTCATCGTGGGATACCGCGGAATGGTGCAGTGGACCAAAGACGGACTGGCTCTAGGGGGAGAGAGGGACCTGCCAGGTGAGGCTTGAGGACGCAGGTGACTTGATTTGTCGCACTGGGGACCGTCTGTGGCTGATTTGTCTTTGCTGGGTGGTGTTGCCAACGGACTGAAAAAATGTCCCACTAAATCACCGCAGAATAAATGGTGAAATTATGAGTTCTCAGACGCAAGCTAACATCTGCATTCCCCCACTGCTGCCATGCTCATCATCTTAGTGCGTGTCCACAACCGTGTCGCTCGCTCATCAATGACTGGACGGCTCCATACTGGCGAGGAAGTCCCGTTAATGCAGTGAGGGTGCAGACACAGCGTGCCTCACTCCCAGCACCCTCCAGGGGGCATCCTGCATCCCGCTCCTTTGTTCCGTTCCTGACGGCGTCTCCTCCCCTGGCTTCACGCAGGCTGGACACGCTACTCTCTGATGGGCGACGCGCTGTCGGGGGAGCACAGTCTGCAGATTGATGCGACCGAGCTTGCAGACGACGCCGTGTACGAGTGTCAGGCCACGCAGGCGGCACTGCGCTCGCACCGCGCCAAACTCACCGTGCTGGGTAGGTGCCGCTCTCTCACTGCCCATGGGATTCCCACCATAGGGTACCACCTTTGTGCAGTTTATAAAATAGATATAGAAGTGGGTTTCCTAGTATGGTGTTGCATTTTAATGTGAAAATCTGTTTGTTTATTCATTCAATCATTCTTGGTACATTTTTATTATACTTTTAGCACATTTATTTCTCCGATAGATGTCCTGAGATGTTAATCTTGCCCTGACAGTATTTCCATATTCCAGCAGTTAAAAAGAGCGTTTTTCCTCATAACCCATAATCGTGACTGTGAAGGTCCAGGGTAGTACAATTGCCATACATACAATTAACTTGCCCAGATGCTAAAACGTGAAGCTTTGCACAGTTAGCACATTTTACAGTGAGTCACCCAGTCTGTCAACTGCGGGCAGCTTTTACATTAACACATTATGAGTGATCTGTGAATCCACGGGGCCCTCTTGTCTCCAGGTCACTGGAGAGAGGGAAGCTTGATGGAATGCTGGTGGCACCTTGTGGTAGCCCTAGGTATAGCAGGAATGGATTTTTTTTGTTGGCATTATTTCTTGTTGGTGGCAGAGAACAAAGAAATAGTTGTTCCAGGTTGCTGTGCTATGAACTGAGCTGTGAGAAAGGGCGCTAATAAAAGGTCAGATAAATAAAAAGGAAGTCATGTTCAGGATTGTTTTCTAAGTAATGAGGAACACCACTCATCATTAGGCGATACGTTGCACATTTCTCCAGTCAGCACTCACAAGGCACCCCAGCAAACATAGTTCATGCCCAAGCCGGGCTGAGAGCAAAGCCCCAGTGGACAACGAGGCCCTGGCCTCTTTTCCCTCTCTATCTCCATGACTTCCATGAGACAGAGGAATAAATCAAGCTGAGCACAGAGGACCAAAGCAATGTGTAGGGAAATCGATGCACTGGACGAGACCCAAGCAATCCGATGCAACCATTCAGCAGTGGAGACGCAGTCAAGGGAATCCGAGAGGAAATTAAAATGGCCAACCACATACAAGCCCGGCAGCTCAGCAGGAAGACCTCTGAAATCGGCAGGAGGGTGGCGCGGGACAGCGCAGTTGTTTATGTATTGGTATTTTGCCTTGAGATGCAGATTCCTGCATTGGAGGTGTGGTTCTCTACCTGATCAACTTACAGGCAAATATAGTGAAATAAATTCAAACAAATCTGAGTGAGTCACTGCAGAGAAAATACTGTAGTAATAGTGATGGAGCCTGACAGAGTATAAGGGGCATGATTTAATTAGATAATCATCTCAGCTGTTTTTAAACGGGGATTAACTTTAACATGTTCTGTTTTATGTTTTGGAGCTTGAATTGTAGTAAATTTATTTCTCTGTAAATTACACATGACAAATTGTGGAAGCGAAACCAGAGGACTGTAATGGCTGGGTTATATGGGTCATGTTTGTCACCTGGACGTTCATGGTTTGCAGTGCCCCCATCCGACCCGGTGGTGGAGGGAGGTCCGGTCGTGAAGCTGAAAGCTCACACCCCTCACAACCTCACCTGTAGAGCTGTGGGGGCCAAACCCGCTGCAGAGATCACCTGGTACAGAGATGGAGAGATCCAGGAGTCTGCCGTATACTCCAAGGTAAGTGGGTGACTGGTGTTCTGGTTTAATGGCAGCTGGCTCCTCCCCTTTGATTAACTCCACCTTCCTGGAAGACAAATCCTAGGAAGTGCAGCTTCAAATGGAATTTACAATTTCTCAGTCAGTGCTGTTCAAGAGCCGTGTTTTATTACAGGACCTCTCAAAATGAACAGTAAGGCTATTCTTCTCTCTGTGTAGCCCACTATCCCCAGCTTAGTTCTCTAATGCACCGGCATCTCAGCATAACTGGAGCATGGCAAAGCTCAGGCAGGCATGAGCACTGATACAGTAGAATTGCTGGGGGGGCGGGGAAGGGGGGGGGGCGGTGAAATCACCCACAACAATGCAGAGGCACAATGAGGATGTGGCGAGGCGTGAAACATCCATAGCCAGGAAAAGTGCTGCATTTGTCATGCTCCCTGACCACGCTAAACGATACTAAATGACACGCTTAGAGGGTGAAAGCCAGGAGTGGATGTGAGGGGGGTTTGCAAACCTCTGTGTGAGCTACCTTGTGCTTTTTTTGTCCTGACTGTGGAACAAGATGGCCAAGCCAGCTGGTGGGGAATGTGCTCAGGTTTACTACTAATCACATTATTAAGCTAAGTAGCACCTTGCTGTCAGCGCTGACATCATTTTGAGATACTTACTGCCATTATTGGTTATAGTCAGCACTGAGTTTTGCCTTCACTTGCAATATCCTTCAAAGTACACATTTTCTCACTTAACGGCATTGATTTTTGCTAGCAACAAATTGACATCTGCGGCCTAAAAAACCTCCGAGAACAAACAAAGGTTGTTTACCCCTGGATGCTAGCACACCGAGCAATAGCAAGTGAATAAATCAATGTAGCGTTATCCCAGGGTATCTCATTTAAATAGATAAACTAACCAATCAAGTCAGCTTGGACATGCATGGTTTGTTTAACCTAAGAAATATAAGATTTTGTACTGACACCTTTTCGTGACGAATTCTGATGGGCATGACAGGCGATGCAGTAACAGGAGTCTAGCTAAATTGGACGGTGTGCTTTCTCCACAATGGCAGACGCTCATGGAAGATGGCAAACGGGAGGTGGCAGTGAGCATGCTCCCACTCACCCCTGAAGACAAGGACTCGGGGAGCATCTATACTTGCAGGGTGCTGAACCCAGCGGCACCGGCTGGCCGGCAAACTTCGGTCACCATCAGCGTGCAACGTGAGTAAAAGCTACATGCCCAGCCTTCCAGAAGCCAGCCACATTAGGTTCAGTCTCTGCTTAGTCTACACCAGAGTGAGAAAGCACAGATCCAGACCAAGATTTTGTTTCAACCAACCAGTTGAGTATAAAGAGTCATTTCAACTTTCTGGACCTGAACTTCACACCTCTGGTCTATGCCTGGAATGTTCATTCCCCGAATTGGAGTCTGAATTTTAATTTAGGAAAGTGACGATCAATGCCTGCGTCTGCACTTTTGATTAGTGGCCTGAGTACATTACGCATCAAAAATAGATTGTTTCAAATAAGAGCAGCTGCAGATATGCGTAGCATGAAACGCCTGATTAGAAAGGCTGGGGCAGCCTTTTTGTTTAATGGACTAATACTGTTGCAGACCCGCCTTCAGTGACTCTGTCCGCCCAGCCACAAACAGTGATGGAGGGAGCCAAGGTCCTCTTCATTTGCATGGCCTCTGCCAACCCAGAGATCACGGGTTACAGGTAACTGTCATACTGCTTATTTTCATATTGGGTAACACTGTAGATTAAGTGCACCTTCAAAATGCCTTTATAATGCATTCATAGAACAGGCAGAATATAAGAATACCTTAACATCCTAACATTCCATAACAGCTTTAATATACATTACTCTATTGGTCAGTCTTTTTTATATAGCAGTGTTAGACACACACTAGAAATAACAATAAGCAAATAGATAGATGGATAGATAGACACAGACAGACAGATAGATAGATAGATAGGTAGATAAAATGCCATAAAAACACGAGACTGAACTACCCACATTCTCCGTAGGCAACTTCCCTAAATTAATATCCAACATTACATGATTATACAATTATAATGCTTATTAATGTATGTTAAAGCTGTCATGTGTTGTTCATTGAACGTATTATGAATGCAATGCTTTGCAACATGTTAAGGTATACTTACATGTTGCTTATGTATATTCTATGAAGGCATAATTTGTGTATTCTGAATGTGGTTTATGAACCAATAAATGCCAGTGGTTTATGATGCGAGTTGCAGTATGATTTAACAACGTTATTAACGATATTGTGAACTGTCATACCCCAACCAGGTGGTCAAAGGGTGGCGTCCCCATACCTGAAGCCAATGGAGACAGACTGGAGGTGACAGTGGACTATTCCTACTTCACAGACCCGGTATCCTGTGAGGTGTCCAATTCTGTGGGAAGCACCAATGTCAGCACACTAGTTGATGTCCAGTGTAAGTCAACAGGACACGGTTTTTGCTGTGCATATATTATATATTACTATATGTTAATGGATTTATAAAGCTGATTGATTATTTAAGATAACCTTAGCTTGAGCTTTTGCACAAATATTAAGATGACTAATATGTTGCAAATTTGATATCCTTAG
>JAODKN010000134.1:20461406-20473009 GCA_026774425.1 Petrocephalus zakoni | reverse complement strand
ATCAGAGCTAGATAAGATTTTAACAACTCTGAGCTATTAGTTAAGTTCTCCCCAAGCAAGCTTGATGGGCCGAATGGGCTCCTCTCGTTTGTATAGTTCTTATGTTCTTATGTTCCTAACAGTTGACTTACGGTTCACGGGGTCATAAGCAACGTATGTTGCCATGAAGCCTTTGTCTGTGTATGACCCATCTGAATGGAACTTGACTTCTAGTGTGTTGTTCTGGCTCGAAAGGGCCAGCATGGACTTCTCTCCACAGTATCTGTACAGGAAAAAAGGGGAAAAACACCCTCTCATCCAGCTGTCAGTGACCAACAGTCTCAGCTTCTCTGAAAGACTAGAAGAGGAAGAAGAGAAATATTCATCTGTTTTCCACACAAGGCAGAGACACCCTGGAAGGGATGGCAGTCCATCATAGGGAAAGTTAGTGAAACCAGTTTGCCTAACTGTATGTGGGAGTTCCTCGAGGAAGTCTGTGTAAGCACGAAGAAAACGCAAACTTCCCCCCAAGTGGAGGCGGAGTCAGAAGTCAGACTCACAGGCATGCAGCTGTGAGGCCACAGTGCCACCCCAAGTGTCTCCCTGCCACTCTCATCCATTACACGGCACTTTCTCTATGAGTAGACAATCTCAGGAGTGATATCCTTTGTTTAAAAATAGCATCACGCACTAATAGTATAAATACTTCACTATCAGTGAGACATTTGTAAAGAGTAATTAAGCCACAATAGGAAAAACAGCCTTACCTTGTGCCCAACACTTCTACATAGTCCTTGTGGCAGACCTTGACATCAACTCTTGGTTCCTTCATGCGAAACATAGTGAATCTCAGCTGGATTTTCATGTTTGCAGGTACCTGACAGACAAACAGCCAGACAGCAAGATATCTTACTATTTTGACACTGGTCACCATCACGGGTTAAATCAGAATTGGCATGCTATGTTACCACTTTAAGGCAATACAAAAAAGTTATTTTTATTTAATGTGGGTATTGTACATATTGCGTGGTTCAACAGTACTTGATCTTTTTGAAACATAACATGCATATGTAAAATGCAAGGTGCGATATGGACATAAGGAGGAAGAGCTATATCCGTCTATATTTAAACCCTAGTCACTGTTAAAAATGGTGAAAAAATATATTCTAACCATTTCAAAACATGAACTTCAAGGATTCTTAATAATTGTACTCTTACTAGCTAATAAAAACAGTATCAGGTAAAACTTTTCCACCAAAGGTTTGCAGTAAAAGGCACAAAACTATTCTCTTGAAAGCTATTAAATATACGTTAAATAGATAGGTAAGCCAGCATTCACTGATACAGCGCATTACCACATACCACCACAAGACAAACCACCTCAGGGATGAGAACCTGAGTGCAGCCATGCTGAGGCTCATACCTCAGCACCACACTGTTCAGATAGACTTGAACAGTGTGAAGTGTTTCCGGTGGCTGGAGAGTCAATCCTGCCACCACATTAAATAGCTATTAAATAAATGTGCACAAATGATTAAGCAGGTTAACATTTCTCAGCAAGTCTGGACATATTTAAGTTATTAGTAATTATCTTTACCTCAATTGTCCATTTGCAGTCTACTGAATTTGGGTAGAAGCTGGGGTAGTATGGAGAGTGGAAACTCCCAGACTTATTGGCCAGTCGTCCCCCACATTGGCTAGCTTAAGAAGAATAAGAAACAAAAAGATCCTTAAGCCTAAATTTGACTTGCCATGTCACAAAGGCTCCGCTGGATACCGAACACCTCATGTGATCTACATAAAATCTTGATCTCAGTAATGATAGAACTTTACGTTTTGCCTGGTTTATGAGAACTGTGACATGCACCAGCTCCCTGCTGAAATGCTGAAATGTGTGGCTGCATAGGGTATGATGTTAGTACCTGTGATTACGGGGACGACCATGTACATTCCACTGAAGCCGGGTCTCTCCTTGTCACTGTCTGATACCAGGTTTATTGACATTAGGTTTCCAGATGACACAACCTCTAGGGGGTTGCTGGGAGGCCTTTGACCACACTTCCTGCAGGAGAAAAAGCAGGAATGTCAACACCTGCCCTCTTAGAAGGAACTGAGTAAACCATATTAAAATAAATCAGAATTTAATTTTTATTTAGTCTTTTACAAATATTTCTACCATAAAAAGAGCCATATTTGAATTTGCATTTTATCTCTATTTGTGACTTTAAAATAAATAATTTATAACAGTTAATAAATGTTGTCCTTAGACCTTTCCAAACCTATCTTGGTTACTTGGTTCTATCCAAGTAAGCACAGGGCTATCCAAGTAAGCACAGGGCACCTGGACAGAATGTCAGTCTATCACAGGAAGCACACACACAAAAATGACAATTTGAAGTGTTTCTCTAGATTGTGGAAGGAAAATGGTTTTTATAAGGCTATGCAAGTTTATTTATACATGATCAGCCATAACATTAAAACCACCTACCTAATATTGTTTAGGTCCCCCTCGTACCACCAAAACATCTCTAACCCACCATGACTTGGATCCCACAAGACCTCTGAAGGTGTCCTGTGGTATCTGGCACCAAGATGATGGCAGCAGATCCTTTAAGTCCTGTAAGTTGTGAGGTGGGACCTCTGTGGATTAGACTTGTCTGTGCAGCACATCCCATAGATGCTCAATCGGACTGAAATTTGGTGGCTAAATCAATGCTTCAAACTCTTTTTCATGGTCATGCTTTTTCACCTGGATTCAATGACTTGGAGGGGTGTCCCAATATTTTTGGCAATATAGTGTACTTTATAAAATAGCACCCTTGATAGATACCATTGTAACATGATAATCCATTTTATTAATTTAATCTCTTAGTGGTTTTAATGTTATGGCTGACTGGTGTATACCACATTTCATACACAGATGCAATTCAAAGTACTAAACAGAGAAAAACACACATATAGTAATGCAGTCATTAACTACAGGAAAATACAGCAAAACTAAAGTGCAATGTAGAATCTGAAATTATTCAAAGGCAGGTCTGAGTAAAAATGTGTTTAGCTAAGATTTAAATATGTCTATTGCTGCAAATACGTTATTTTCAGAGCAGGTTGCAGCTGTGGGAAGCATAATGGCTGAGAGCCATTTCACCATGTTTGATTCTAACTCTGGGCAGGCCCTTCTTCCTCACAAATAATACCAAAATTATGACACGTTATAAATTATGGCTATATATTTGGCATCTTACACAGTACAGTGCTTCAGGCCCATAGCCAGAAATACATTTTTCTTTGAGGGGGATGGGTGCAAATTTTGAGGGGGGTTCACTGGCTGCCTATGTGCCTAAACAGTAGGGAGTTCACACTCATTACTTTACGAGGCGGCAACGTGCCTGCAGTCCTTGCTAATGTAAATACAAATAATACATACGTACTTAAGATTCTCGATGGCGCATTATTCAAATGCCATTTAACATTTGCAAAACAAGTGTAATCCTCAAAGTATGATGTCACTTCTGCACAGCAGAAAGTAATTTCTCAGTCATTCACACAAATTTACAAATGTTTTAATGCATATATGCAAATGGATTTGTACAATTGTCATTATTTGGCATAATTTTCAGCTTAGTGGTGTTTGTCAAAATGGATTATGTAGTTTCCAACTGTAATAATTTTACACCCAAAACAATATATGTGTGTGATCATCGTGTTAGTCACCACATGCAAAACAATTAACCAAGCTATCAAAGTGAGTGAAAAATACATTCCATAAATTGCAGTGATATGACATTGCTGTGCTTTTGCTTCCCACAGTACCCCATTTTGTTGTCATTTTGTTGATCTTGTATTACCATTTTGGTTTTGTTAAACAGTGCAATGTGACTTTGTTGTTTACTATTGGACTGTGTCTTCAGATCTGAAAAATGCATGAGTGCTTTCTTTTAACAGTGAACTGTATGTACTGTAATATGGAGCTTAAATGAAGTTTAAACCGGTATCTTCTACATGAATCAGTATCAGTTTGTTAATCAATAGTGATCAGTCAGTGACAATGAGAAAGTGTAAAACGACTATCATACAGAATAGTGGAGCTCTCATGGTTAAAATGATGCGTACTGTACTTTCAATTTTGGTGGCACTGACTAATTCATTGGTGGAATTATTTGCTTTTGATACATTAGTTATTAGTTTATGGTGCGTTATGGCCCTTTGTGGCTTAGCCCTACTTTCCTGCTATAGGCATGTATTGTTCTGAGGAAATCTCTTATAGCTGTGAGAATGTCAAGTATGTTTCATGAAATGCAATTGAGAAAAACTGTGATATTTTTATCATGAACTGGCATGCTTAAACAGAAAACATTTCAAGTGAAAAATGACTGTGTAAAAAACAAAGCCTAATACCAAACAAAGCTCTTTGCATACATCTATTGGCACACTCTGCAACCAACTGTCAACAAGTGGTGGACAAGGAACTGCCATTACTTCCAGCTAATCTGCCAAGACCGAGTAGGAGAACATCACTCCTGACCAGTGCACAATGCTGGTAGGTACCTGCTGCCATTGAACTTAAAGCTGTAATTGTGGCAAATGATGGCGCTATTAAAATACTTATTTGAGAGGTCACAATACTTGTGCAAGCCGCATATTTTGGTTTTAGCCTTTTTCACCATGCAATAAAAATAATAGCCAAATGTATTACCTATAATACAAAAGCATTTCCATAATTCATAAATGTCTCAAGATTCTTCTGAACAACATCCTACCATAACTAACAATATACTGGATATTAGAATAAACCATCAGTACAATAAAACCAGAAACATTTTCCTAACTGAAAAAAACATATTTGAAATCCAGAAGATTAGTTATAGACCTTAAATACAAACTTTACCAAAAATGTAATCTTATTGAAATATCATCCCATCCAGGGTGTCCCTGTCTTGGGTCCTGGCTAACTCTGACCCTGTACTGGATAAAAACTGATGAAAAATATTTTTAGATGTTAAATCACTTGACAAAAAATGGCAACTACATTTCAGTCATTTTAGCCCCTGGAGGATGAATAAAGCTAAGACAATTTGCATTTAGCAAGGGTTCTCAAATTAAACCTAACAAAAAAAACATATTACAAAATAATTTAATAAAATACACCCACCAGAAAGACACATGTAATAATATGCCATTTAATGGACTAAAACACTAAATTATATTTGAATAAACTACAGTTAAAATGACACCAGTGTTCATTCCCAAGCACAGCAGTAATGATGTAATAATAATGAATTATTGCACAAAATCTCCTATAAGCTATGTGATACCTTTGATGATTGCCTACCCATTGAAACTTGACATCCAGCACCTAACATACATGTGAACTTTCAAGTTTGAAATTGCCTACAGCTGCTTTTTGCACTTGGCATTGTGACTTGCTTGGTGTTGTGACCTGGAGGCAGATATCAAGAGAACAGGACTCTAGGGACAACTGGCCCAGGATCGAAATGCCTGGAGAGATCTCGTTAGCAACTTATGTCCTGACTGGGCCCGCAGGAAATGATGAAGATGACTTTTTACACATACTCAGGACTACTTCTTCGTTCTTCCTCATGTTATAAGACTACTCTAATCTGGTAAGTTTTTAATAAGCTTTTCATTTCTTACTTATTTGTTAATACATTGTGTCACAACCATAGAATGTCCACATAATCGATTAAAATAAAGTTTGGTGTAAAATTATGGATGTACATTGAAAGAAACCCTCCATCCTAACACTCACTCTGTGATGGCCTTGGACTCCTCAGGGCTGAGTGAATCGAAGAAGGACACAAAGTCGTTGGAGCAGTCATCCAGCACATTGAAGACAGGAAATTTAACCAAGATGGCATTCCCCGCAGGTGCCCGGATCTGCCACTGGCAACGGGCATGAGCAGGATACTTTTTAGGGAATCCAGGAGAAGTGAAGTTCTGCGGCTTGTTGTTGGCTTCAAGACGTGAAAAGCAATCCTCTAGCCGACAAGATAAAAGAAATGTAAGGCCCAGTCTGATTGATCTGAAACACCGTAAATGAAGACATAGTATGATTGGTTTTAAGAAAAGTGTACTCACCAGTTCGTGGATTTCTAACCAGCCGTGGGTCAGTGACTGAAATGGAGAGAGACAAGCTGAGAATTCAGAGGTCTATGGATTTAGCATTCACAGAATGGGCAGGTATGGTAGCAACTTCTGAGTCAAGTAATATTACCAGACCACAATACTCAATAGTATACTATTGAAATCATACAGAGCTTTTACTCTGGTGGCAAGAATTGCTTAATAAGTTACCACTGGATATTAATGATGACTGCTTTCTGACACTCACAAATTTCTTTTTTTTTTTATCACAGAAGAACATAGAGTTTGAAGTGACTCAGTGACAGACTTTAAGTAACAAACAGACACTGACGCGATGCTGTGATGTCAGTGATGAACAGCTCTCGAGTCCTTTGTTTGCCCTCTGCTCTGATACTGCCCCGCAAGACACTGACGATTCGCTCCTCCGTAAATTGTGGAATGATTTCTAGTTCTGTGACAGGGATGTCAAACTTGCTCCAGTAGTACACAAGCACACCTTCACTGTGCCCATGGAGGAAAGAAAAAATTAATTACATTATGACAATCATATGATATTAATAACATTATTATAATTACAAAAAATAGAATGCGTTATGCCTCTGATTGTCTCATGCTCCATTGTCCTAACATCATAGTCATGTTAAAATTATTTTGTTCATTACCTTACCATCTATAGAAAACATAAAAATAGATTTCGTTTTACGTATGTATGAGTCTTACCTGAAACCAGAAACCACAGACTGGTTATAGTACTTGGAGAGAAACGGATCTTTTTCAAAAGTATTGTGCAACTGAAAGACACACATAACAAACAACAGAGATTTCTGGTCTTTGAAGACAAAATGATTTAGTATGAGTATGAACAGAGCTGTGAATTTATAAGAACAAGCATATACAGTACTGTGCAATAGTCTTAGGCAATCATAAAAAATCATATTTAAATAACATGCATGTAAGTGAAAAAACTATGCTATTATGCCTGTCAAAGTGTGTCAGCGTAGCCATTTCAAAACCTCTCCTGAAGTCATCCCAAAATTTGCAGCAACCATACAGTTAATTTATTCACCACTAGCATACTATGTTTGGCTGATCAATAATAATAGAGTTGTTTAGCTAATTAAACTAAGAGTGGGTGGAACAAACAAAAAAATACATTATTTGGACAAAAGTACTGGGACACACCTCTTAATCACTGAATTAACGATGATGAGTGTTTCATTCAGGTTCCCAAAAGCATTGTAAAGTTAAGTAGTTCGTTATCTAGCACTTAAGACCGATCGTTAATTAGTGAGCATTTCCCAAAACCCTTCGTAACTAAAGTAGCTTTTCATCTTGCTTGTAGATTTACTAGTGCTCCAACTCTTGATATTTTCTCCATTGTTCGTTATTTTGTTAACTTTTGCCTGCTGTCCTGTCACAGAGACACAGAAATCAGCCAAAAATTCCAAAAACATGCTGATAGTCTTCTTTGAACCGAATATTTATGGCCATGACCTTTGGCCATGACCCCTTGTTTGGGGACCTGCCTGAAAGGTCTATGCATATCACTGTTATTCAGAATGCCACATTTTTAAGTGTCACCTATATAAGTTGCTTGTCTAAATGCTGTTTTGCGGCTGGCCATGAACCCCTTGGACCATCTCAGTAATAAACAATTCATAGAGAAATACAGGCTGGTCTGGGGTGAAATAATAAGCCTTCTTGGTCTGGTGCAGGGTAAATGGTAAAGTGGAATACATGGGAATTTTGCCCTCAGTGCATTGTGTAGATTCTGACAGCTCTCCGTTACCTGTGGGGTCTTGCAGACCTTTTTTTACAGGGTGACAACATCACATTTACGAAGGGTTTTGAGAAATGCACATAGACCTCTTTTTAGTTACATTGTTAATTATCTTGCTCATTATTTGCTAAGACTGATTGCTTTCAAGAAAGCCACCCCAGACCCATTGCCACATGTGTTTAAAACCAAGCATCTAGCCATGCAGTCTGGTTTATAAACATTGGTGAAAGAATAGATCATTCTGATAAGCTCTGTCATTTCAAGCGTGGTACTGTCATACGATGCTACTTTTGCAATAAGTCAGATTGAAATTTCTTACCTGCTAGATATTCTGCGGCATTATTGCAAAGTTGAAGCGTTTATAAACAACATAAACTCAGCTACAAAGTGGTCGACCACATAAAGTAACAAAGCCAGGTCACTGAGTGCTGAGGCGCAGAGAAAGCCGCTGCATGCAAGCCTCACTTCACCAAGCATCAGATGGAGTGGTGTACAGAATGCTGCCACTGGATGCTGGAGCAGTGGAAGTGTGTTCTGTGGAGTCAAGAATCATGCTTCTCTGTCTTGCAGTCTGATGGATGGGTCAGGGTTTGGCAGATGCCAGCACAACATTACTTGCCTCACTACTGTGTGCAGAAGTTTGGTGTGGGAGGTATGGGGTTGTTTTTCAGGGGTTGGACTAGGCACCATAGTTACAGTGAGGAGACCTCTTAATGCATCAGCATACCAAGCACTTCTGGGCAATTCTATGCTTCCAACTTTGTGGGAACAATTTGGGGAAGGCCCATTTCTGTTCTAGCATGACTGTGCCCCAGTGCAAAAAGCAAGATCCAGATAGACATGGTTTGGGGTGGAAGACCTTGCCTGCTCCACACAGAGCTATGACCTCAATGCCATAGAACACCTATAGGATGAACTAGATTGGAGACTGCAAGTCAGGCTTTCATGTCCAACATCAGTGCCTGACCTCACAAATGCTCTTCTGGATGAATGGGCAAAAATTCCCATAGACACACTCCTAAACCTTCCCAGAAGAGTGGCAGCTGTTGTAGCTGCAAAGAGGGGACATACTCCATATTGATGCCTATTCATTTATAATGGGATGTCATTAAAGTTCCTGTAGGTGTTATGGCAAGATACTTTTATCCATATAGTACACGTGAAACGACTGGGGTGCCCCTAAGCTTTTGGGACTGAAGAAAATATTTTTGGAAAACAGAAGAAATTCTTGTTACTTTTTATTATGTTACTCTTTATTTGTGTTTATATGTTATAATGTTAAATTGTGTTTTTTGTTCCAAGCAAATATACACTTACTACCCAGATCATCATTATCATAATCATCATCAACATCATTATTATTATTATAACGTATTCAGAGTCATAAGGGTGAGAAAAAAATCTCACATTTCTGAGGAAGATTAGCTCTGTAACTTTCAGGGAAATATTAAGTAGTTCACTGACACTTCAGCTTTGAATCCTCCTGTATGCATGTTTAATCTTCCAAGTCAAACCACGTGGGATATTTGTATATTCTGGTATATTAAAATATGGAATATTAAAAAAAACAATCAAAGGGTAATAATCAACAGACAACTTAAAGGAACCAATTTTGAATTTCAAAGCCACCAAAGTTTCTGAATTTTCTTTTGAACAAATATGAATAATTTCTGAGATACCTAATAGCTCCTTCTGAATTCATTTGCTGTTACACTACATACATCAAGTGAGCACTGGTTCCATAAATTTGTAGATTTATTCAGCTCATTTAAGGAAGGTGACTTAAGAGCATTACCCTTGTGTTACTGTGACCCTTACTCTCAATTACTGCAGATCCCAAGGTCTTCCTGAGTTCATTTGCCCGGCAGACATTTTTAAAGCTATAACCAAAAACACACAACCTACTCACTGTTAAAGTAAGAGGCTAGTGTACAGATTGTTGTTTCTTTGCAGCTAGATACGTAATTCATACATTCAACATGCATGCATTTCCCTGTCTGGATTTTTACACATTAAAAAAGCTCTAGCATTCATGCTTCATATTATGTAAAATACAAAAAGCCTTAGGGAAATAAATCATACACTCTTGTTAAAGGACGGCTGCTCTGATCCCCGGATGTTTTTTATGTCTTACACTAGGACTTCCTTGAGAAGAATTCTTTGTACTACAGGTACAGTAATCTAATGAGAAATACAATGAGAAATGCATACTTCGTGACTTGCATCACTAAATATGTGAATAAATTATTTAAATACTGCAATTAAAAATTAATTACTGTCATTTGCCTTTAGCATGTTAAACAGTGGACCAGGTGAACTGGATAACTGAAGCAGAAATGATAATATAGATAGCACGGCTAAAAAATAATGGAAACTGAACAGCTGAAATGGGAGAATTTAAGGAGAAGCTCACTCACGACTTCCTCCAGGTTATTTGCCATGTCTGCAAACTGCTGGCTGCTGGGATCCTGCAGCTGCTTACTGAAATTCATGTTAGCCAGCTGCAAGTGCCCGGTATAAACACGAGTCTCCGGGCCTCTCTTCTTCTCCAGCAATTTCCCTGTGGTGTAAGGCTTAACTAGGAGAATGATGTTTGTGGTTAGAGATGCCATCATAATGCATTTTAATGGTCCACATAAGCACTACAGCATTTTCTGTTGACAGTCATAAGGCATCATAGTGTTGATTATAGTTCTTCATAGGCTCGAATGAAGCTCTCATCTATAATGCACAATAGATACCTACTTAATACATTATAATGGTTGGTATCATAATTAAGGATGATTTTTATTGCATTATAAAGGACTCTATAGTGTATTACAGATGAGCGCATCATAAAGCACTCATAATACATAATAAACATGGCTTTTATGTGTTATACCTTATCATAAATATTTATAGCCATGTTTATAATGCTTTATGAATGCATAAAAATGTGTTCACCGATTCTTACAGGCATGGCATTCATAGAAAGTGTTACCAAAAAAAAACTATACTAGTTTATTAGACTACATTAGTTTTGGCTTATTACCATTGAAGCTTCAATGTCCTTTGATGTCCCCAAATGTCCAATACAATCTAATAAATCATTGAATAACTTTAGTATAACTTTGATCATTAGCTGACACTATGCTATTACTGAAGAATTCCATCAAGCTATTGAATATTTTTCTTGCCAATAACAGTTAAGTATTCAGTTTCAGTATTAAACTGAAAATAAAAATCATTAAAAGTTATACCAGCACTTTTATAAAAAACAAACACACAACAAATTTAAATATTGGACTATACCCAGTAATACATATACATAATATTAATCTAAATCAAAAAAGCAATTAATAATCTGTTCTAGTAAATAATGTAAAGTAATATCATACATGTAAAGCCTTACTTGCAAAGAGCCAGACCAGCACCCCGGCAGTGCCTAAAAGGGCCAGCAGTACTATGAGTCCTATCACCAACGGCTTCTTCCCATGAGATGGCTTCTTCTCCTCATTACCCAAGAAGGAAATATTCTCATGCCTCCCATTTGGATCCTGGTAAAGAAAATAATTAACAAATTCATTAGTGCTTTATCTTTCCATCATTTCTGACACTGATCCATATATTGAAACTAAATCTATCATTCCAGTTTCTCCACCTGCCAATCCAAGGAATAGTGAAAGAACATAAGAACATAAGAACTATACAAATGAGAGGAGGCCATTCGGCCCATCAAGCTCGCTTGGGGAGAACTTAA
>JAODKN010000134.1:20420395-20461306 GCA_026774425.1 Petrocephalus zakoni | reverse complement strand
TCCTGCCTGCACTTGGCAATAAATCCATTCAAGCGGCCAACCATTGCGGGTGCTCCATCTGTGGTAATAGACACCAATTTGTACACTGGGAGCTGGGTTTTCTCGATAAAGTTTTTGAACGACTGAAATATGTCCTCTCCTCGCGTCTGTTCTTTCATGGGCAGGACTGTTAATAGCTCTTCTTTTGCAGTGATATCAGTAAACACCATACGAATGAAAATGCACACCTGGGCTGTGTCACTCACGTCCGTAGATTCGTCCAACTGCAGTGAGAAACACTGGCAATCTCCGATGTCCTTCCAAAGTTGCTGGGTTAAATCCTCCGCCATGGCTTCACAGCGCCGTGTAACTGTACTTCTTGACAGCTGGAGAGCTTTGATCGAAGATGTTATTTCTGCCTTATTTTTAAAGTCTCGGAACAATGAGTCAGCTGCTTCAACGAATGCCTCTTTTACCATCTCTCCATCTTGAAAAGACTTCTTGTTTTTAACGATGATGTGACTCACCCGGAACGATGCTTCGGTGGCGGCTTTCGCTTTTGAAGTTTGTTGTCCTCCTCCCATTCCGTATGAAAGTGATACGTTTTTGTCTTCTTACTTGGTCCAGCTCCCTCACTCATTTTTAACCCTTTCTTAGGTTTAAGAGAAAAAACCGAGAGCTAAAAATTGGAGTTAACTCGCTGACTAGCTTGTCAGTTTTACTACACTTCGCGCCGCTGTTTGCGCATGCGCAGCGACCTAAGCGTCAGAAAAAATCTGATGTCATCTGACTGGCTTCCCTGTATATCAATCAAGTGACGGGATGGATGATAGGCTGGCATCTATTTTTTTAATGCCATGCGATCTACCAATACTACCTTTGCGATCGACTGGTCGATCGCGATCGACGTATTGAGCACCCCTGGTGTACATCAACGATATCTTAATATACTCCCGTTCCTGGGAGGAGCACCTTTGCCATCAAGTAGCGATCAAGTAGCTGGGGTACGTCATCCGCCCCGGTGGGATGGATGAGGAGAAGGTGAAGGAGTGGCTCATACCCCGCACCATCAAGGCTCTCTTGCGCTTCCTTCCTTCTACCGGCGGTGCATTAAAGGGTTCAGCTCGGTGGCCACCCCTCTTACCGCTCTTCTTTGCGACTCCGGCGGCTCGTTCCGCTGGACCCCAGACGTCGACTCTGCCTTTCGTGCTCTTAAACACCGCTTCACTGTCACCCCGGTATTGTGCCAGCCTGACCCCTCGCTTCCGTTCATGCTGGAGGTGGACGCCTCCGAGGTCAGAGTAGGGGCGGTGCTCTCCCAGCGGCCCCCTGACGGCGGGGCTCTCCGGCCCTGTGCGTTTTTCTCCTGCAAGCTCTCTCCTGCCGAATGCAACTAAGATGTGGGAAATCGGGAGCTGCTCGCACTCAAGCTTACTCTGGAGGAGTGGAGGCACTGGTTGAAGGGAGCAACACATCGATTCAGGTATTTACCAGTCACCATAATCTAGAATATCTGAAGACTGCTAAGACCACTCCTCTTTTCATTGTGTCTTTGGGTACCAGCCGCCGCTGTTTCTGTGGGACGCCCACGCCACTGATGTCCCGGCTGTCGACAACTGGTTCTGCCAGTGTTGCCAGGTATGGGAACGGACCCGCCAGCTGCTGGAGCGGCACTCTCTCGGCATCAAAACTCAGGCCGACTGTCAACAACGACCAGCTGCCGCAAACTGGCACCCCGCTACATCAGCCCCTTACGCTTCCTCGGTCAGGTGAGCGCTGTCTCCTATCGTCTACAGCTGCCACGGATTTACCGGATCTCCCCCAACTTCCACGTGTCCCTCCTGAAACCGGTCCAGTACAGCGCGATCCACCCTTCCGATGCCGAAGCCCCTCTGCAACCGATCCTTCTCGACGATGGCGAAGCATGCCGGGTCTGTGCCCTGATTGATGCCTGGGTGCCCGCCTCAGATGTCCTCGATCCCGACCTGACCCAACAGTTCCATCTCGCCCACCCCAGCCGCCCCCGCCCGTGCCCTCGTGGGCCCCACATGCAACCACCCACTCGTCAGGGGGTAACGAGCCTGTGTCTGCCCAAACAGCTCCTGAGTTTCGGAGCGACCGGCTCTGCTGTGCCCGCTCTGCTCGAGCGACCCCTGTGTTCGTTTAATAAAGAAACCCCAGACAAGGTATAACAGTTCCCGCGTGCCTCCCCTCTTCTGTCCAGCCCGGCATGACATTATAACAAAATTGCCCATTTCTCAAAAACCTTATGAAGTAATTTCTGAAGTAATTTCTATGATCAGCATCAAAAATCTACATACTAAAAATGATAAAAAAGCTAAAATCTTGTAAAATAATGTAATTTAGTGTGTTTTTCTGTATATAAAACTAAAATAATACTTTTTTCTAAAATTTTTAGGTCATCTTCGGTTACTACCATGTATTGTGGTGGCTGTGACGAAGCTAATCAAAGATACCGGTAATTTGTTGCCGCCGATCACTAGTCTTTGGCTCAGTCATTGGCGGGTGATGTATAATTTCTTAGTATGTATCTTAAAAATATTACCTGATTACTAAATATACTTTGAATAATAAAAAAAAGACTTTAAGGACTGGCATAAACCAAATGCAAATTACAATTATAATATGCTAAAACAATTGTACAATTTTTATTCATCATGAAATCATTTTTTGCAATTATGCAAATACAAAGAATATTTCACTCAGTAGAAGATATCAATACATACATCAATCATCTAAAAAGTAAATCTGTTATATAATTATTTGTCATGTGGTGCAGGATGGAGGACGCAGGAACAGATAAACAAAAGAGGTTTTATTAATCTTAACATGCCTGTACAATTGGAAAGGAACACGATCTCGGGGGATCAGAATGGGGAGTGAGGAGGGGCACAGACAATGCGAGGGAATTACGTCAGTGATGGAATTGGGGAATACAGGACTAGAAAGCATTTTTTTACAGAACTGATGACGGAGCAAGCAAGAGGCAGCTGGAGTGATTTACACCAGGGCAGGAGTAAGAGGTAAGACAAACAAGTGCCATGCCAAGGAGGAGATAGGACAATCAGGTACACATGGCGGGTAGGACGTGACAGTACACCCTCCCATAGTGGGCCCTCCAGGCACAATGGACAAACAGGGGAGGGGAACAAAGGTACCATATGACAGGACTGGGGGAAGACAGGACACCGAACTAGACAGGGCATGGCAGGACCAACAAGACGGGATAAATGCCACAAAGGAATGGAGGGACAAAGCCCCTGGACAAGATGGGACAGGACAGAACATACTGTACATGACCAACAAAACAGACCAGAGGTAGCAACAGAGACAGATGAGACAGGCCATGCCAAGACAGGATGGACAAGTAGAGGAGCAACAGAGATAGGACTGTAAACAGAATAGGAAGCCACTGAGGACCCAGGACAGAAAAAACACAACAGGGCACTGGGACAGGGCTGAGGCACTTACTGGAATGTGCCGGGAGGCGTATACGCAAACATTATATGGGCACAATCTAGGACGGTTGTGCAATTGCTCAGTTCACAAACCTGGGGAGAAGAGAAAACATCAAGGTACAAAGTTCAACATCTCAGCAAAATGTGAAGCAAATGCTCAGAGAGAACCTCACCATGTGGATGATGTATCTGACATTTGCACAAAGACAAAGAGTATAGTATATATATGCAGAAGCACAAGCGGAGATACTAAATCATTCAAATATTTTCAATTTGACAACACTGTTGAAATGGTTTTTAAAATGTTATAGATCTTATAGAACTCTAATGTCATTTGAGTTAGAAGTTTAAGCACGGCAGAGGCCTATATATTCTAATTTATTAGATTTTTCATTCAAATTGAATCTGAACTTTAACCTGATATTTTACAACAATATAATAATATACTGTACATTAAATATCTGGTTGTATGCATTACATGTATTGTATATTGGCACAATTTAATTATTAAATGCAGTTAATTATGGAATGAGTGTACCAATTTCTAATTAGATTTTCCTTTATCTGCTGAACTGAAACTCTAATTACAGTTTATCACATATATGAAGGTTTGTAATTGTGTATGTACAGTAAACAATTTCTTCAGTTATTTTTGTTGATTTCAAAGCAAAAATAGCTCAATCGTGAAAATTTCACGTTTCTTATATATACAAACTAAATTTTTTTAGCATCGTATTTTGCAATAGTCTACATTTGAAGTTTAATAAAATACAAATACAAGTTTTTTAATATTCTGCGTATTTTCATCGGTTTATATTTTCCTCTTTTTATTATTACAGTGTGTCGGAGGGGCTTGGGGTCTCACAGACGGGCGGGGGAAGGGGGCAGTAAATTGCTGCAATTTTTATTTATTTTTGGTTATGAAGAGGGGCACTCGGTAAAATCCCCAGCAGTGACCCCCCACATTCTGAACGTGTTAGAATGATTAATTGTTTGAATAAAACATCTACCAGTATAACGCATTTTAGTTGAGATTATACTAGTGCAGCACACACTAAAATATCGCATAAATGAAAAGACAATGTTTATTGTTCCGGACATATTGTCAGGGGACAGTGCAAGTGAAACGCCCTTCACCGCCCAGACACGACTCCTACATCCATTTTTCACCTCTCCTGTAGGCGTCCCTCTCTCTTGTCTGATATCTCTCTCTCTCCCGGACTATTTCTTGCTTCTCGGGTGAAGCAAATCCATTTTACGAGTCGGGTTCAGGCATACAGAAAGGGCTTGGTTTTCCAGAGTACCAGAAGCCACATAATAGCCCAGGGTGTGATTGGAGCCAGAGTCAAGCAATTGCAAGCCGTAAAACGCAAGACATATCACCGCTGGACACTGGCACACTTCACAGCAGTTTCCTTAAAGATACCCAGTTTTGGGAATATATCAGATTAATATAAGAACCTCCTATTGGAAGGACGGGAAAGGAAGAAAAATGGGACATACTGTGTTATCTCTTTTAATTACTATACTGTCCCACTCCGTTTGGAAAAACGCCGAGGTAAGGTCTGAAATTAAACCGTTTCATTGTGTTTATTTCTGTGCATTCTATTTTAATAGTGTTTATTACAACCAAATATTGTAATATTGTTGTTTGTCTGAATAATGTTTGTTTCGGGTATTTCTAGAGTAACACCGAGTCGTACCATTTTTTAATTAATTAAGGTACGCTTACGCTCAGCAAAAAAAAAAAAAAAAAACGACAAGGGGTATATAGTAAAAAAGCAACATTTTATTTGTTTGGCGTGCACGTCTCAGTCCTGCACCGCTGGAGTGTTATGCTTATAAAACCGTACTCCAGCCTTCCAGCCCCAATTCGGTCTGCCTTTTTGATCCCTAATTGCAAGTAAATATCAAAGCGATATTGCTTGACATAACAGATATAAAATCTAAAAAATTGTGCTTGCTTTCGATTTTCCCCGTTTCTGCTGCTGCCAGCGAGGCGGAAGGGGGGGGTGGCTGGATGTCGCGTTGATAAATGGAGAGATAAATTTGTCGATCGTCTTTCTTGTATCATACAGTACACCGTTTTCAAATAATTTAACATACTACGGACGCAGTACTATCATTGCGCAGGAATAAATCGCTTTGTATTTAATCCTGTTTAAGATGTTTGATAATCCATTGCAGAAAAATCTGTCATGTAATATTGTATGACTGTGCTTTGAGCATGCGCATAAATAAATAATCGAGAAATGTAACGTTTGTTTACAGTGATATTAACTAATGCTTGCCAAGACACGGTTTTGGGTGATGACAGTTGACAATGTCCACCAGTCCTAGGCATCAAGAAAGGATGTTTGAAGTGTATTCATCGGTGTACGGTGATATTCTTAAGTTGGACTTCCGAGACTCATATGACAAAATGTTGGGCCCAATACAACTGCACTCAGCATCATAAGGATATTATAGTTTTCTTGGTAAAACTAGTATTACTGTGTCTTAAATTATGAAGAGGAGGTTGCTGAAAGGCAGCAGTCTGTCTACATGTATTAATATGAACATTCTAAGGCCTTTTCTTTTTTCCACAGAAAACAGCAAAAGCAAGCAGTTTGTCCCTGTAATACCCAAGGGAACATGTACTATATGTGATATGAGTTATATTGCTTTGTTATCACATAGCTACATCAAAACACAGAATTCTGTTCTTAAGGCACCATTTATCACCTTTTGAATAAGAGAAGGATTATATGTAAAGGTTATTAGGAATTCTAGATTATTTTGTCAAAATACCTTTGTCTCTGCAAGATTTAGATGACCACATACTCCTAACCTATTGTACTGTCTAGTACTGCAATCATGTTGACATCAGTTAAAAATAGTCAAAGATGAATTATGTCGTTAGAGGACATACAATGCAAAGACATACCCAGGGTTGCCAAGTCTCATGTATCTGGTGTTATGCTCACGCTTTACAATTCCGTTATAAGCCTCAAATTAGCTGCATCAAAAGCTTTGGAGTAGTTTGCAATCCCTACATTCTATTTATAAGGTACTCTTGCATACACATAAATGTGTGTGTAGACTTGTCGTGAATTGAAAATTTCACACCTATCAGTTGACAACTCTGCATACCCCTTGCTGGCATATGATCATGACTGGGCCATTAGTCAGTCAGCTGTCCTTTATACACTGCAACTGATTGTGGTTGTATACGTTTTTACGCCTAATTGTTCACAGGGTTTTTCACATGATATCACAAGACAAGCTGTTTTACATATTATTTCTATGGATTTCAGTCAGTTTTTTAATTGTCTTTGGTGGCAGGTCGCAACTTTTGCCTTGCAGCCTGTGATTTCTCCTTCCTCAGTGTTAGTCTGGGCATAGCTAACGATCACTACATCGGTGCACAGTTTGCAATTGGGCAGTTGGTATTTGTTAGATTGAGTCACTTTGTGATGCTCAGGAGAGTTGGCTTTGCTGGTACATCTCTGGGAGTTAATTGGCCGCTCCCAGGGGGCCATAACAAGCCTATGAAGAATTTACGCAATGATCTGCTGCACCACACTGGCCAGCTTGAAGACTCTCATCTCCAAAGAAACACCTCACACTGATCCTGAACTTGGTTTTTATGATAAAACAATTGATAGCAGAATGCCCAGCCATTGTATGTAAGGAGTGATTATGACACTTACAGATTCTCCGTTTCCAAAAGTAGGCAAACACAAAAACAAAAAAAAATTTGGATGGGGGGTGTGCAAGGAAATCTACCAATAGTTCAGTTTAAGGATTACAAATAGACTAAAACAGCTACGCAAGATTGGAAAGTAAGGGATACCTTAGTCACATTCATCAAACTGAGATCCCACCACTTCTTATTCCCTCTCGCGGTGCTGTGTGACACCAGTGATCCCTGCTTGACATCAAGCAATACGAAGCTAATACTCCATTTGTACTGGATATCAGTGTGATTACGAAGAATCCAAAATGTGATACAGATCCCCACAGCGATTTAATACAAAAGTAAGATTAGAATTAACAGTTTTTTGTCAGGTCTTAATACACCTGACAAGCATGAGGGAATCCTGACCCCAGCTAGTACTTAACATGTAAGTCTCCTCAGAGATGGTAAATAATTTGCTCTCCGGGTGTCTGTTGAAATGGAGAGGCAGAGAGTAATTTAGTGAGGCTTATGGAGGAAGAGGCGTACTGGGAATGTATCCAAGCCATGGGGATTACCACCCATCTTGTAGGGATGATATTCATTGGAATCTGATTGATTGTACGGTTTCTGATCCTGCATGACACAGGAAGCAGAAACCCATAAGCTGCAGTTTGCAAATTACCTATCTAGCAGCAAAGACATATTTAAGTAACAAAATCAGAGAGACTGGGAAAGAAATGCATCAACATTCAGGTTAATCTGAGGATTCAGTTAGTTGGATGTGTGCTCTCTTTGAGTCAATGGCTTGACATTTTGGTGTTGACGTAGTCTGGATGAACACATGTACACATTTATTTTTAATTGGATTTCAGTTGGATATGTTTTACAAGACTTTAAACAAACTTTTTTAATTAGAGGTTTTTGTTATTCACAAAAGAAATACAAATGAAATCACCATTGTTTGAGTGATCACTAAACTTTCCCACATATGTACATAATCGTTTTCAATGACTTTGTAATTGGTTACATATTTGCATTCATATGTAGATTTTGATAAATAACTGTCAATGTTTCTAAAATACCTTAGTATCAAGACTAAGGATGACAGTATGACCTTGATATGTTGTACTTATATGTTGTAACAGAGTTTTGATGAGTAAAGCACTGCAGATATGGTGCCTGAAGATATTCTCAGCAAGTGTCTTCCTGACTGCCTGCATTTTGGCATTTTAAATCCTATCATTGATTATTGTCACTACAGCAAATTGAAATCTTGACTCATGAGAAGTAGCTGATCTATAACAGCGGCTTTAATCCAGATTATTTGTTTATCAACTCTTATCTCAATCCTTAATGTTCATAATCATTTGAAGGTTAGCACAAGGCTTGTCAAATGCATTCAGAAGTCCAGTAAATAATAATCGTTTACCATGTTTGCAAAACATCTACTACAAAAAATACAAGAATGCAAAATTAAAAAATATTTAGTATTCTGGATTTCTAAAAGCTTTTGGTGATTCATTCTGTTCTAGGAACATTAATCATAATTGATAGTTTATGGTCAAAAAGTACAAGATAAAACAGATGACAGTAAAACATCAAGTGAAGTACATTGTGCCTTGTTATATCTGGCACCAAGGCAAGAACTTGGGAGCATTGATTGCATTCCTTCATGAGCATTTCACTCTGCAGGACTTGAGATCTGTTAAAACATGTAGCCAACTTACCCCTGTTTAATTATCTTAAGTGCCAAGAGATTATCAGGTTTCTTTAATGGCTTTGACGCATTTTTGAGATACCGTTTGCATATGCCACTGGCAAAATGTACCATAATATATTTTTTATTCACAGGGCTGTTTTTAGCATTCAGACTAATGAAGCCTTACATTTTGCGATTTGTGCTGCATTGTGAGATATTGCATTTGGATATCTCCAGTGAATGGCATTAAAAAGTAATTAAATTAAAAAATATATATATAATCAAGGAGGCCTATTTAAATACAGTATATATATATATATTCATCCATTTTCCAACCCACTTATTTGAACAGGGTCGTGGGGGGTCCAGAGCCTATCCTGGAAGATATGGGCATGAGGTGGGAACAACCCAGGATGGGGGGGCAGCACATTGCTGGGCACACTCACAATCTAGCAATGCCAATCAGCCTCAGCATGTCTTTGGACTGTGGGCAGAAACCCCACAACAGCATGGGGAGAACATGCAAACTCCAAACACATGGAACTGGGCAGGATTTGAACCCCAGTCCCAGAGGTGTGAGGCGACAGTGCTAACCACCACACCACCACCATGCTGCCCTTATGTTCTCCCCATACCGTTGTGGGGTTTCTCCGGTCTCCCCCCACAGTCCAAAGACATGTTGAGGCTGATTGGCGTTGCTAGATTGCCCGTAGGTGTGCATGTGTGAGTGAATGGTGTGTGAGTGTGCCCAGCAATGGGCTGGCCCCGCGTCCTGGGTTGTTCCCGCCTCGTGCCCATAGCTTCCGGGATAGGCTCCGGACCCCCCGCAACCCTGTTCAAATAAGCGGGTTGGAAAATAGATGGATGGATATATATACCCATCCATATATATATTTGAATAGGCCTGCTTGATTATAGAAAACATCATTATCACAATTTTTTTTCACGATTATTTTCACACGATTACTCATTTATTGAAAAATTGAAATATCATTTATTGAAAAAAACATGTCTTTCTAATAGTATATTTCATTGAACTCTAAATGTAATTCAGCTGAGAAACGAACAAAAAGGGGCTGGAAAGGGGGGCGTTCAACACAAGACAAGCTGGGAGCATCACTGTGAAATGAAATGTAGTGTAGTAATTGTTTTATCTTGATTATTCTGATTTGATAATAAACATCCCAACCTGTGTTTCACTGACCATAGTATTAATTTCACAATCAGGCCAATGAGATGGGACAAATGATGATATTTAGTTATGCATTCTCTGGCTCTGAAAGCTCTGAATTCAATGGTGGAAGTGAACTCTTTGGGTTCCAGCTTTTAATTATAATAGTAATACTAATAACAATAATAATAATGACACATTGATCCATGTGGAGAAATTCTCTGTTTGCCCCCCCTATGTTTATCTTCATGACACATAGACAGATAGGTCGGTGAGCGCAAGCTTTGCAGCAAGGGGCAGCCACCTACAGCGGCACCCATTGAGCTGGGGGTTAAGGGCTTTGCTCAAGGCCCCACAGACACGTGACTATTCTGCCGAAGTCTCAAACAAGCTGTCCTATAGATGGGCTCTTTCTTAACTCATATGTGGCAAAGATATTGAGCTAAGTATAACTTTAAAGCTTGTTTCAATGGAAAACCACTTATCTGTCCTTATGAAAAAAAGTCACAGGAGTGATACAGAAAGCTATAGTGCCAGAGATGTAGTAGCATACTGCTAAATGTATTGTTTCTTGTAAAGTTAAAATGATGGAACATTAGGATATGATTTTTGATTATTGGTTTTATACGGTGTTACTGCCATATTAAAATTCCTGTTACATTTCTTCCTCACTGAAAATTTCCTTCAAACTTTTTTTTCTGAACTACAATTATATCTGTCCAACAAAAGCCCCATAGAAAACATATATAATAAATTTAATCTCTCTAGCTGTCAAGAATTCCTGGTTTAGGAAAACCACAAAGAATTTTTTGTGTAAAATACATGAATAAAGAAAGAAGCTTTGACTGCAGATGTTCAATGAGCAATGTGTTATTGATTATGAATTGCTGAATTTCCCTTTAGGCACTAGAAATTAAAAACAACAGAGCAGTTTCCTTTTTTTTTCATTTTCTCATGCAACCATTATCCAGCTTGGCAATAGGCGACTAATTACTTATTGTGAATGCTGGCGAATATTTATTATAATAAGTGGGTGTCATATTTTCAGTTATTACATAATGAATAAACATTGGATACAATGCCTTATTTTAAGATTACCTTTGATGTTGCATTTCACAACAACAAGCTGAAGCAGATAATGGTTCACAAATGTCTCCATGCAAATTTCAAACATTTCTCAAACATCCTCAAAGCTGTGCAGCGCATATGAAATGTATAATCATATGATAAGTCATTTCTGTCATGTGACAGTCTGTGGAGGAGCGGCAGCCTAAATATGATATCGCCAATGTAAGGAATACAGGTCTGACTTCTAAACTGCATTTAGAAATGTAACCTGAATTTTAGAACATCTAGCTCAGCTGTTTGTGCGACATAATTCTTGTACCTATTCTGTGCATTTTTATTTTATGCATTGCTACAAATATGTCAGTCCTTGACCTCTTTTTACAGGACCGAACAGTGGGAAATTTACTGGAGTATTAGAAGCACTGCAGTGACCTGCTCTAGCCAGGTTATAAAATTCAGAAATGCTTGCACTGTGCGATACACTTGCTCAAGGACAGTCGCTGAGTGATTCTTTGGACTTTGATGAAATCTAAACTAATTAAGTAAGGGCTTAGTAGTAAAGATGGTTACTGTGTTGTATTATTAACTATACATAAAAGACTTTTCACAATTTAATATACTTGGAAACCTAAATCGCATCTAAGTTATGAGCATCTTAGATGTATGTCTAATGAAGAATAGCTACAAGGAACTGTAGACGCATGAATTTTGCATTCTAATTCTAATTATTAGCACATGTCTGTAGATCATGACACACACAAAAAAAACATGCAGTACTGACCAGAACATTAAGCCCAGCATGTACTCAAATGAGACTCTATGAGGAAAATATATGGTGACTCAATTAGTAGAAGCAGAGAGCTAGGGGAAGAGAGAGAGAGACTGAGAGAGTGGCACACTTGAAATTCTGCAGGGAGTATGTTGCTACGGTAACAAAGAAGGTAGCTGGGCTCCGGTGGGAGGTGTTTCCACAGCAACCAGCCGTGAGTGGCCATATGATGCTACTAAGAGAGAAAGGGAAGAAGGAGATCACAACTGTTTGTTTTTGCTTTGAGGCCAGAGGAAAATATCTACTGATAAATATGTTCAGATATCATAATGAGCAGTTTATATTGAAGTGTATCTTGGATCCCTAAGGTTCAACAGCTTAGTTGTAGAAATTTATGCTGTTCTTTCCTTTCTGCATCAACTAATATTAAAAGCTGCAGCCATAAATAAAAAATGCTGTGTAAACACTGTGTAAACTGGAAAAATCAGCTATATGGCCTGCGATGTGAGTCAGTGCTTTGTTATCATCTTTTACTTGAGATGCAACAGTACAGAAAGTGTAAGCTGGCAAGGAGCGGCAGGCGCAGCAGAGCCTTCTTTGTCCTGAGCTCGGTGTTCGCCTGCTGCTGTCTGCCTGAACGCAGCAGCGCTGCAGCTGCACATCCATCACGCCTCAGCACCCAGGAGAATGGCCCTCCGCCCCACTCGCTGCTAAGCCTCTCCTCCCCCACACTTACAAAGCTGAATTTGCATACCTGACTCATCTGTCACGTGGGCTCCCCATTGGGGGCAGCCAGGAAGCAGAGGGAACACGATGCAGGCAGAATTAAATATTTTTTATTATGCGTTGTGCTAAGGCAAATCTTGAAAGATAACGTACAGAGTATAGCCTTGACAACGGAGGCCTTTACCTCTGCTGTCTTTTCTAAATGTACAGTTTTCAGTCCTAGGCAAACTAGGCAAAATGGCCTTCCTCAACTAGGTCTGGGTGCATCGATGCCCTGTGGTCTGGAATGTCTGTGTTTGTGCCACGCTTAGCTTAGCGGACGCAGATGGGAGTGTGCTGGGTGGCAGCACCACATAACACAGCCACAGCCTCCAGCATAGCCCAAGAGACTTGGGCAAAATAATGGAGTAGCACAGAGGGGCTAAAACAGCCCGGCTGCCTGAGGCAAGGCACGTTTAGGAAGACCACAGAGTCTTAACCTCTAGAGAGCGACATGATTTCGTTAAACATCAACCATAATATGGAGACAACGCAACCTGGAAAACAGCAGAAGGCTAATGTCATTGACAGATAAAGCGGCTTGTAGCTCGTGCAAAATCAATTCCAGTATTGATATTCAAATAATCGGCTTAAAAACCACTGTGTTCTTCAATTCTGACAAAAAGGCATTTAAATATATTCATGTATATTTAAATATGCAAGTTATTCATTGGATGATTTGAAATCCTTGTCCTGTAAACCCCTGTGGAATGAATAACAGCTGGAAAAAAAAGCTTCATCCTCCGAAATCCAATTTTACACAATCCCTTAATCTCTAGTAACCTGTGAAAAGAAACATTGTATTTCAGGAGAGGAATAACAATTTCACACTCATTTATAGATTGAGTTCAAAGGATCAGCACTGTTAGAGGTGGTAATTTGGCTAAGCAGTGATTTGCAGTGTTCCTGCTGAAAGCAGTAGCAGTCAGAATAGCACCCGTCTGTTTGCACTTGGTTGCTCATCTTTTGTGCTTTGTGTCATTTTCTCTATGAACAGTGGGAAAAACCGTAAACAGAAGCCCCTATTCTGCTAATGCCTTTGGGGTGACGTTGTCACAACTCGGCTGGTTATCAGCTTAGCTCGGTATATTGTGACAAAGCGGCGGCTTCGCCATGGAGCCTCTAGCATTGTTTAGTTGTTTTTACATGGCTGTCTTTGCGTTGTAGGTGACTTATTTGTGGCTTGCTTCTTCGTATATCCTTTTTATTTTGGGCCCAAGGTACAATAAATACCCTCATAAACAAGTTACTTGAGAGTAGCCATGTGAAGCCACTGGCGTCAGAAATGGCGCTCGATGTCAAGCCTTTGACAATGAACTTGTAGTGTGCCCAGAAAGGATGCATACTCATAGCTCTCCTCCAGATCTGGAGTGAGAGGTAAGTCTATTCATTTTTGCCTCACTGCTTCGTGATGGTATAAAATTAATGGCTGTGCATAGAACTCTGATCTGGACCAATGTATTAAATTCATCAAAGTTCACACAGGCCCATCAAACTAGGTCCAATACTGCCATGTCGGCAATGGTATCCTGAATACTCGTGCATATGATGCTGGTGATTTGAGGGTAGTGTGAGGGCTAGTGGGAGTGTGAGCAGCCAAAAGCAGGAGAGAAATCATGCCCGCTTCCATTTTTGTTTGGGAAGGGCGCTGTGTTTTTCAGAGGCACGGGAGACTTCCTGTGCTCCCCCATGCATGCAGACGTCAGGGAGCCCACTTTGCGCATGACGCACACAACACCTTCTGTTACAGTGTGGGAGCTGAGGAAAGCAAAGGGAGCCGGAGCATCTCTTTCACCATGAAGCCAACTACAATGGAACTATCAATCCTATCTCCCCTGCACATTGCCCATAAAGCACTCCTCTTCGGTAGAGTCCCTCCTCCACTTGGACTGAAAGCGCCTACACTCGAAATATGACAGAACATGGGTAATTTAACCAACAAAAGATGCCCATTATTACTGTCATTATCACTAACCGTGTTCTGTAATTCATTCATACGTCAGTGGGACACATTTAGCACCGATCAATGTCAAAGAAAGGAAAAAAGTGGATGAAAGAATGGCTGGTTAAGAGAAATAACATCTACTTTTGGATCGGTGTGTAATCAGTATGCAGCCATCCATTTTCTTTACCCGTCTGTCCTATTCAGGGTTGTGGGGGGTCCGGAGCCCATCCCATAAGCTATGGGTACGAGGCAGTGACAAACCAAACCCAGGATGGGGCACCAACCCATCACAGTGTGTAATCAGTATTATCATTAGTATCTATAATTAAGAATATAGCAACTTAGAGGTTAAATACAAGTAGTAATTGTATTGGAGAAAATCTTACTTTTATCCAGTGCTGACCTCCTGAAGTTCTTCATTCTGAGTGTGCATGCTGCATGAGTAATAATTAGGTGTGCATTTGATCCGGAGTGAGATTGTTTCAGTCCACGTTTAACTCTTTATGAAGTGAAGGTGATTAATCATCATCATCATCATCGTTGACACACCACAGCACGCAACAACGAAATGTGTCCTCTGCTTGAGGACAGTACCTTGCTCAGGGCACCTCAGCGGTACTTGCGGGTCGGGGACTTGAACTGACAATCTTTCCACTAAACGGTTGCGTCCCTAACTGCTACACCACCTGCTGGCTGGTTCTGATGGTGGTACTTTATGTGGGAGACATAAGCTCTGCCACAGAGGGTAACATGATTATGTTATAACCAGCTTGCTTTGCAAAGGTTCGTTATACAGATCAGGATTTATTAATCCTAAAATATGACTGTGTGTTGAGTACTGGATTTCTTTTGGTGAAATTCGGGTATTCAGACCATAACAAAGGTGATGATAATATACACCATTAATTATTTGTTCGTTCCCAAGAGACCAGTAAAAGTGCTTCTCTTGACCACAGGAGACTTCAATAAATGAACGTATCCAGCTGTCAGCAAACAAAAATGTGCTTCTTTTGCTGTGGACACAAGTACAAATAATCATACTCATTTTATCATGCTCTTAAAAATAATCATGTGCTTCATATTTGCATGTTGTCCTTGCATGAAAGTGATTTTCACCAGTGCCATTTTTCTGAATGACCTCTAGGGTATCAGAATGATTATAGTCCATCTGCTGTCTGTTCAAACAGCTGGGTTTCGCTGAAACAATTAGGGTAAAATGCATTGATTAACAGCACAGCCCAGTCGATCAATTTAATATTTTGGCTAATGATCAGAGGGACTGGGGTCATGATATTTTAAATTCTCTAGGTATTTCAGTCATCAATTCATCAGCATCGATTCATCATTAATTACCATTTTCTGTTTTGTAGTATTTTTGGTTTTCTAACCACCTCAGATCTACAAACCCTAAGCAAACTCATGTTTGGGGTCAGCAGCTATAACATTCCATTAACGCTATAATTAGCTAGGAGCAGATGAATCCACATTGTCATTTAAAGCAGGTGTAAACACCATCAGAGACTGACGTACCAACAAAGAGTGTCTATCAGAGCCCTTTACAAGCAAATAAATTAAAAACGGTAAAAGAATGAATGTGTAATTATTGTGATGACAGTGATAAATGCTTGTAAGCCTTTTGAAGATCCAGACCACAGACACAGTTGCACATGAATCTGTAGGGATTACGCCATCAAAAATACGACAAAAATGCAAGCTAGGCCTATACGAAGGTCTAGGGATGGCTGCGATCAGCAAAGAGGGTGGGTCAGGGTAGCAGGCACTCCCGCCAGCAGGCCATCTGTGCTGCTGAGAGCTACACGCACAAGCAGCCCATCAGAGTTATTAATAACCAGGAGCAGCTCACATTTGCACTGCCTGCTGGATACAGCCCTGACTCTGCCAGTGTCGAGAGGTTTCGGGGATCTGAACAGATCAAAGTTAGGCCTTCGTAAATTTAGCATCACCATGCTAACATCCATCTGCAGTTGCCTTTGTTGTACAGAGACATACTGCAGGCGGTGGTCCTCCGAAAGAGATTTGCTTTGTGATTTTGCAGTGTAATGCTAAGTCACAGAGACCCTGTACTGGTGTGCATTTATGGGAGATGGTCGGACGGGCAAATTAATAGCTGTCAAATAAGTGGGGTGTTAATTGGATTAGGCTCTGTCGCATCACGCTCAAATAGCAACAAGGTACCAGCAGAGGTTATCAACTGAGCCCCTCCTATCTCTCCCACTCCCAGGTCTTTCTGTGTTAGGAGGTTGCATCATTTCATTTCATGAAGTCACCCTGGAAAGAGGGACAGGTGATGAATATTTTATTTGGCAGCACTGTATTATGTGGAAGGAAGTGCAAATGCACATCCTCCATACTAATTCCACGGTATGATGGCCCAGCTGATCCCAAGTCTGGATCTTGGGTTAAAATGCCATTATTTTTGGTCAGTAAACTTGCTCTGCCCTGCCCTACCCGGTCCTCGACGCATAGTGATTCATCATAGAGGGGTGTGAGGGGAAGCACGAGCCTGGTAAAGTGGAGGCTGCCTCAATAAGCAGCGAGATGACATCAATGGAAAAACAGAGGATGGGCCGGGGGGGTGGAGGGGAGCAGGCCTGCTGGGAGCACGGAGGGGAAGTGGAAACCAATCAATGCATCAAGGCTTGTGTCAGCAGCCAACTATTAATGATGAAATTGGCATTGCAGTGTGTGGCTGTCAAGGCTTCCCTTGTCTGCTTGCCTAGCCCCTCCAGCACTGAGGTCTAATATGTCGGTGTGTTCTGGGGGTGGCGAGGGGGCAGGGTGTGCATTTCTAAGCAATCTTTGTTCACCCATTGTTTACTGGGGTCTACATTAATTGTCCAGTTAAGTCAACTTTGCAGGAAGACAGAAAGCTCTTTCTTACTGATTTCTGCATTGTTATTTGCTTTATTATTTTTTCCATTATCTTTCATGAAACTGTATGAACCACACATTTGTAATTTAAGTGGTGAATCATTTTTGCCTTTACATTTATGCCTTTAGTTTGGTCTTTGAACGGGCAGATACGAAGATGTGGCTATATTATCTAAATGTCTCTCCCTGCCTATCTGCCCCTCCTGTTTCTCCCTAGCAAGGCTCTAACGAGTCACGCCTGTTCCGTGTTTTTTTACCTCTCATTCCTGCCCTCATGCTGACTCACTCCAGCTGCCTCTCGTTAGCTCCTTTGCGATCCCTGTATCAAAGTGCTTCCTAGTCATGTGCTCCCCAGTTCTGTCATTGATGTTGTGCCATCCTGTTGCCCATACCCTAGCCTCCCCTTTCTGATCCCTGGTGATCCCATTTGATTTGGGCTCTCTTCTACCCTTTATAATAAACCTTCTTGACTGCTCCAATGCCTGTTCCCGTTTTCTCCATTTCTCCAGCCCATGACACTAAAATACTGCCATTTGAATTTAAACACCAAAATAGTTATACATTTAATTTTTATACAGAACCTTATATACCAAAATATGAGTATATACTATTCACCAGTTCCATTACCTAAGATTTTTTGTGACGTGAACTAACACAGCCATCTACAATATAAAGCTAGACATCTTAAGAATGCCTTATGGTGCAAGCTGTAACCAGTCAGCTCATAGTCAGGCAAAATCAACCAAGACATATACATATATATTAGATCATGTATGTAATATATTTTTTATCAGCTGGAAGTGGTCTCCTATGTCTCCTAAGTTCTCCTATGTCCTTGAACTTCCTATCACTTAAACATCTCAGTGTTTTACTTTGTCTTATTGGTCTTTCCTGATTTTTTAAGGCAATCTTTAAGAGTGAAATAAAGTATGAAGCAACAGCATGACAACAGCAAATGGAGGAATACTTTTCAATTTTAATGTCCTTTCTTTTTTGTTTTTTATGTACTAGTACAAGAGTGGACCATTATTCAAAAATAAATATGTCATATTATCGTGAGTGTACACCCAGATTGTTCACCCATCCATCCATCTATTTTTCAACTGCTTATCCATTACAAGGTGCTTTGTCCGATAAGGGAAGGCATTGCATGTTATACTTGAGCACACAGCACTTGAACAGTGGGCCTGTCATGGCCTGTTGGGAGGGGTGTGCTGAAGTAGATGTCTGCTGTCCCATTGCAGCTGTCTGTGTCCTCACATCACAATGGTGTTGACGACGGGGTCAGTTCAGAGAAGAGCCGATTGTTCCCAAACTGGGTCAAAACAGGCGCGTGATTGGCTACAAGCAAAAAGAGCCACCGTGAAGGGTTTTCTTTGTTCAGCAGAGCTGTCTTGGAGGCCTGAAGTTTTAATCTAATCCTGCCTTAAATCTGACCCAAGGATTTAGATAACCGCGCATCCTTGCCTGTCTACCTTGTAGCTTTAGGCCCATGGCTTGAGAGATACTGAGATGGGTTTGCTATCGATCAGAGGAGCGCTATGATACAGTTGCAAGCGCATGGCATTGATTTTTGACAGGGCGGAGGTGGGGACACCAAGGCGTTTCAGCTGTGGGGCAGAGAGGGCTGGCAGGTTATCTTCTCAAATGTCCGGAAGTCTTTCTTGTGGCGTTGACCTTCCCAAGTCAAAGAGGCAGGTCTGTTCAGTCTTGGCCTATATCATTATGATGGCTCAAGACCAGCAACTCTTGAGAAAACAAGGTCTACATCCGCCCTAAGCACGGGACTGCATTTAGTGTACCTAGGTGCTTCAGCTACAAATTGGCTTTTTATGGTAAAATGCCTGAATATTCTAATGTTTAAGTATTTCTTGGCACAGAGGTCAGGATTCTGAAGTTGAATAGAAAAATCACTGAGGATTTGATTATATTCAATACCAAGGTCTTCACCTTAGATTTGGCATGAATTCTTTGTGCATTGATTGGCACCTGTTCGAACAAGTTTGAGGCCTCTATGTAAATTTAAGATATTTAAGAGAAGCTCCAATACCGGACAAGAGTCTGTTATATTTGTTACATATTTATATGCATGTTTTATGCTTCGGTGTTCTGTATTCTTTTGAATTAGAACTTCTAATGCTTTCATCTCAGACAACCAGTGTAAGACCTTCTTTGATCAGACATGACTCATGTTATGCTGTGGAGTATCTGGATTGGTTACTTGAGTGTCTGTTCATCTGCTTGACAATCACTGATCTCAGATTAAAGCATGCCGTCAATGCCTAAACTGCCTCCTTCTTATAAAGGGCAAATATGATTCTTTCCTTTGTTTAGTGTGTATTTATGATCAATCCATCATTTCCTGCTTCTGCTGTTCCTGCCAGACATGGGCAGGTTTTCCTTCATTTGAGTACAAAACAGTACTCAACAGAGTATCTTAAAGCAATTTCATAAATCCTTTGTATTCAAATAGTCTTTTTGACTCTGGTCAGTCAGTGAAAAACTAGGATTATCCCCACTAATCGATAACCTTGATAAAAAATAGTTGCCAACTAATTTTGTCATTGATTCGTTGCATTTGTGGTTTGCTGTGTAAATTGCATTTAATGACATCACCACCTACCAATGTTAAATTTGATACATTAAGCCTAGTTTATACTACACATTTCCACATACTGTTATGGTCTGTACACAATGCCCTGACTCTTGGTTACACAATACATCTGTCTGTGGATGCAGATGATCGTGATCGGTGTATACAGCAGTGATACTCCACCAAACCAGCAGGGGGCAGATGTATTGTAGTGAAGTGAAGGTGATTAATCGTCATTGTTGACGCACCACAGCACGCAACAACAAAATGTGTCCTCTGCATTTAACCCATGTGACAATGTGACACAGCAGGGGGCAGCTACGTGAGCGCCCGGGGAGCAGTGCTTGGGGACAGTACCTTGCTCAGGGTACCAAGACTCTAACTGGCAATCTTTCAACTACACGGTTGCGTCCTTAACCACTACACCACCTGCCTTGCAACAAATACGAGCAGTGTAATGAAATGGGTAAACCTAGGCTTGGGTGGTAGTACAGTAATACATGCAAGATTTCATAATAAGATTTCAAAATGCAGACATTGTGTTGCAATCATTCGATTCGCAAGCTACACAGTGGATCATTGTTTCTATGCTACTTTGTCACTTAAAATACAGATCTATACACTGTGTGAAGTGTTTTTTACAACGGAAAGAATGGCTCGTGATTAAAAAAAAAACAGATCACATGATTGATTGGTCATCAAAACATTAGTTTTACATTTATTGTTTTTTTTTTTAACCCTAAAACCATACCTTGCTTCCTTACTACTGAAATGTATAATAATTTGATTGTGAATTGTATTTAGTATCAAAAGGAGCATCAGGTGTGATACCTGGTCTCTTAATGAAGCATTTTTTTCTCTACTGGGCTAATGCATTTCAGTCCACCCTTTAGCCCCAAATTCCTATGCTTGGTGTTAATGTATGGTAGTGGCCCAGCATTCAATGAGCTTGTCTTAACACCTGCCACACACCATCCTGGCATGCTAGAAATTGTTCTGTGCTGGGGTCCCTGCAGTGCTCCTGAAAACAGAGCTTGGAGATGCATGGATGCATGGATGGAGCTGGGGTTTGGGGGTGGGGGCAAAGGTGAGGTCCTGGCCGACCGTGGGCTGCCCAACCTGTATCCCAAGCCTGACACTTAAAATGATTAGTGGGCAGTTAATGTCAGAGGGCCAGTCAGCATCAGAAGCCCACATTCCTGTTATCACAGGGCTTTGGCGCAGACATACTGATTTCTACCAAGTCCCTAAGGGACAGAGTTGCAATATATAATTTTGACACGATTTTGCATTCCCAAGCATGGTAAATCCATGGTAATTAAGCTTTAACACTATTTTAGACCAAAGTTATATTCAGTAAGGTTATGGATGGATCTGTTGGAATGCGTGAGTACATGGCATATATAGGTCACAGGATTGTGAGAGTATACACAATCAGCTGCAAGGGTACGCAAACGTTTTGTGAAGGAATGCAGAACAATTGTGAGGGAATGCCGGACTCCTAAAATAAAAATTAACCAAACCTAGTTACATATGAAAGTCATCCAGTTGACCAGTCCGTTGGTCTTTACCCAGGTTTTCCTTGCAGAGTGACATTTTTTGGCTCATATTTTGAGCTAGGAATGATTGGTTGTCCGAAGCATTTGGTTTAATATACATAACCAGCTTATCCAGTCAAAGTCAATAAGAAGCCGCCTAGCTAGCCTGATTTCCCTCAGTCAGTATTACAACAGTAATGTCAGCTCTGCCCCTCCCCCCTTCTTCCTCTCATTCCAGGCTCTCTCTATGGCTGAGGTGAATGGACCAGGCCCCCAAGCAGCTGAACCGCAGATCGCAATGTTCTGTGGGCGCCAGATTCTGCACATGAACCTGGAAAGTAGCCAATGGGAGCCTGACCCCCAGGGCAGGCAGGGCTGCTTCACGGAGCCCAGCCAGATCCTGTCATACTGCCAGGAGGTACAGCTCCACGCCTGTGAAATGCCAGTACATAAAAACAACACCTTATGCAGGGAGGCTTATCTTCTTTTGCACACAACGCTCTGTCCCTGCCATAGTGTCTGTCATCCCACCATTGCTAATGCACGAAAGACGCACAGCCCCACAATGGGATTGTGCAATGCTTTACACACCCTTCACTTCTATCAAATAAGTTCCATGACGTGCACAACTGTTTCATAATTTCCTTTTTATATACAGTAGAGGCGTTCATACAGAACCTATTAAAAAAGAATACACTTATTATTGTCCAAATGGAACTGCAGGTAGGTAATAAAATATGATGCTTTCTATCATCATTGGGTACGATCAGCACGACACACCCTGACGCCAATTAAAAGGGCTGAGAGCATTTTTGTAATCAGTGTTTACTCCCTTTGTAATGCCGTATCATATACCTCACAAAACATACTGCAAGCCGCACCCATTTTATGGAATGAAAGAAAACAAAATGTATTTTATGGAATGCTTAGTTTGGTTTTTCTTTTTTCTTTTCAAATAGGACTCATCATTTTTTTATACAACTAGGTTACAGGGCACAAAAAGTAATATCACCGCTCCATCTCTTTCCCGCTCCCTGCCTGACACTGATACCTCCCTAGTCACCAAAATTTCTCTCTAGCCCTTATCATAAAGTATGTCCCCATCCATCAATGTCAAAATAACGTTGAATCCTGCGTCTGAAGTTACTCTTCTACTAAATAAACAATAAGAGCCTCTGTGTTTACCGAGGCAAACTACGCCATCTTGTGGTGAAAGAAGATACCACAGGGAAGTAGACTGCTAAAAAAAATGGCTAACTCCTTCAGTTTTTGTTGTAGCTATTCCCCCAAATCATTAGCTTTACATGACATTAACACTGCAATGAACAGATTCATATTCAGATTCACATCATATGTTCCTTAAAATTTCTTCACAGAATGTAGTGCTAAGTCACAAATACTGCATTATTAAATAAATGTGATCAAATACCAATTATACTTATGGCCCGTGACTGGATTTCTTGCAATCCCCAGGCAGGCTTTTAAAGATGGGGGAGCTGTTAGAGAATTGGGAGCAGGCTGTGTTCCCATGCCATGCTTTCTGTAGTGGAAAGTCACTCACCTGCAGTGTTGCGGAGTCACATAACATCCCTCCCCCCTCTCTTTGTGCCTTTTCTTGGCCAGTGTATCTTCTTTTCTCTTTTCCCTCATCACCCTGCTTCTTCTTCTCCACCTTCCCCTTGTTTTCCTGTCCTTCCATCTCATCCCTCCCTCCACTCCTAACTGCCTTCCCTGTCTGTGTGTTCAGATGTATCCAGCTTTGCAGATTTCACGCGTGGAAGAGTCCTTACACCCTGTCACTATTCCTGGCTGGTGTAAGAAGGGCTGGGGACACTGTCAAACTCATCCCTTCATTGTCATGCCCTACCGATGTCTAGGTAAGCAGCTGTCATCCTCATCTTATACAATTTACATGTCACATTTATTATTATTACTATTACTATTATTACTTATTACTATAAGTGTATTATAAGTGTATAAGTCTAATAAGTGTTACTTATTTTTTATCATTATACAATATTCGGGTTGTGTGCTGTAGACATATTTCTGTTGTATAGCTTATTGCAACCAGAAATCATGACATAAAGAGCAATGGATATTCTTTCTCTTTGTCGCCCCCTGCTGGAACATGTTTGTGTTTTTAATTCTGCAGGTAGTGTAAGTCATAACCCTAAAGTAAAACTTGAAGACATTAAAAAGATTAAATCAGACTGCTTCAGCCTGACTTTAAGAAAATACAAAATAATGCAAAACAGGGAAAAATTAAAGAAAGAAAGCCAACTGACAATGGAGGAGAGGAACCAAAAACTCCCAAGTAGGGAGAAATAAAAACCTCTGGGGGTCCAAAGTCAGCTGGCTGCCCAACCCCCCTGGACCTGCTAACATTACAGCACAAACAGAAAGCGTGGGCTTGTTTGCTAAAAGTAAGGTGTAAACTGCGATCAAGGTCAAAGCCAAAGTTCATCAACGAGTCAGTTCTCCACGCTGGACTGTATAGGGTGGCAGACTTTTCACCCACGATATTGCAGTTTGTAGGTCACATCACAATGTCACCTTTTTACAAACCACGACTCCAGCTTAGATGTTGGTCACCCCATGAATGGTCACAACATGCATTGACACATTAATGGACAAGCATAGTCCAATCATATATCCAATATATATAGTCCAATCTAATCAAGACAATCATATAAAAAATGACATTTACAGCAACACCAGCAGCCATAGTTGTGGTGTTATGTGTTAGGTTGTGGGTAAGCTGAACTGAAGTCTTCAGTCAAGATTTAAAAACTGTGACTGATTCGGCATCACGAACATGGACTGACAAACTATTCCACAACATAGGGGCCCTGTAGCAGAATGCTTTACTGCCAACTGTCACTTTATTCATATGTGGAGTGACAAGGAAACCTGCATTCTGTGATCTGAGAGGACGACCTGGCTTGTAATCTCAAAGTTGGCTTGTAATCTCGAGGTATTTCTGTCAGGAAGGCAGGTACTAAACCTTTAAGTGCCTTATATGCAAGTAGGATAACTTTTAAGTCAGTTCTGAACCTTACAGGAAGCCAGTGCAGGGAACTAAGAGCAGGGGTTTTGTGTTCAAACTTCCTGCTCCTGGTGACGATTCGAGCAGCTGCATTTTGAATACACTAAGGTATTTATTGAGTGGTGCGTGCTCGCAGATAACAGAGCATTACAGTAGTCTAGCCTACATTTCTATTTGCACTTTTGTTAACAAATAAAGAAAAAATTGTCTTTTGAAATTTCCCCAGTAATACATGGAACGTTCAACCCATTACTGCAAGATGCATGAAAAATTGAGGCTAATTCAATGCTGTGCAGCGGCAGACTGGTGAAGCTGGCATTTCACTGCAGTCCACTGCACTCTGCTCTCCCACTGGCTCTGATATATTCCCACCAAATACAACCTCTGTGAATAAATAAAACAACCAAACTGTATTTAGATAGAGATTGGAGCATCAGAGCTATTGTAGCAATCTGGTGTTTCCACTACTTCCAGTTCGAACTTGAAGTTCTTCAGTCATTGGAAACAGTACTCCTTACCACGGAAATATTATTGCGTTAATGATCTCTTTGAAAGAAATTGATTTATTGATAAATTGAGGGGATAGATTAATTACATCATAACCTAAAATCTGTAAATTTTCTAATTCATTTTCTTTTCTATAGTCAATGAGTTTGGCAACATCAGTGTAAATTTCAGAACGTTTGATTAGGATGTGCCTTTTTTCATAGTGTGTGTTTATTTACAGGAGAAAGACCCTTTATAATATTGCAAATTACCATTCAGCTTGATGCCACTAATAATGTTGCACTGCAAGTATATGCCTATAAAATATCTGCGTTATGACACTATAACACTAACGCTCATGGACAGATGCATTTATTTTACGTGCCTGGCTTAGCAATTTCATCGGAATTTTCTTCTTTCCCCCCATCCTTTCTCGCCTTGCTCCAGTGAGGGAGTTTGTGAGCGAGGCTCTGCTCGTATCCGACCGCTGCCGATTCCTACGCCAGGAGCAGATGGAGACCTGCGAAAGCTCCGTGTACTGGCATGGCATCGCCAAGGAGGTGGGCCCAGCCTGTCCAGACGGCCCTCAGTGCAGAACAGCCACAGTGCAGCTGGGCGCGGCTCAGACACTCCGCGTGGCTGCACAGGCCTATTAAATATACAGGGGAAGGAGAATTATGCCTCCCAGTCCACCTCGGTCTCCCTTCGACTCTGCTTAACACTTTTATTCCTCTGCTTGGTCTCCCTGTGTAGTTAAGGAAGGACATGCTCTTTTTAAATTAGCCTCATGCCCTGTTCTTCGTAGCTCTTTGCAACAGTGTAATGGATAAGCAGCAAAAAAGTGTTGATGGATGGATAGATGCATGGAGGGTTTGCAGTTTTAAAACATTAAACCACGTGATTTGTACAATACCTATATCAAATAAAAATAACTTTTTTTGTCACAGTTTTAGTTAATTTTGTCTTGTTTTAAGTGATAATGATGGATGGATGGATGGACTGATGGATAGATAATTTCCATGCTAACTGTTGTTCCTGCACAGGCCTGCACCACAGACAGGCTGGAGCTGCACAGCTATGGCATGCTCATGCCGTGTGGTGACCGCTTCCGTGGGGTGGAGTACGTCTGCTGTCCAGGGAGGGCCAGCTCCAGTGGGAAGGGTGAGGCTACTGGGGACGCGCCGCAGCTTGGCTACCAAACTCAGGCACCGCTAGCCACCACCCGGACCAGCAGCGGGTTAGTTTCTGCCGTTTTTTTTTTTTGGATGGATGCGGGTTATAAATTTGTGCTTGTGTCCAGAATCCCATGGCCAGTACAGTTATTATCACCATTGGCTATATCGCCCTTGAGGGGGGCCCTTAAATACTATCTTGGCTTTTATGTGTTTCTGTGTGTATGTGTGTGTGTGTTTGTGTGTGGCTATATATATATATATATATATGTATATTGCATTAATGGGACCAAATGTCCCACAAATAAAAATCTCTTATTTGTACATTTTTTGGGTCCCCACAAGAGGAAACTCAATTTTATAAAAATATGTGACTGCAATCAAAGAAACTAAAAATGCAAAAGTCTTGTATTTCATTTGGTTACTCATAGTTAAGGCTACAGCTGGGTAGGGGTTAAGGTTGGGATTGTCATTGTTGGGATTAGGGTTTTGCCCATAGAAATAAATGGATAGTTCCCAAAAAGATATGAATAAAAACACACACACGTGTGAAATTTGATTACTTGCTACTGAAATTTGATTACTTGCTACCTGTACAATGGCAATAAAACTAGTATGACTTTGGTCAAGATGGACAATTCAGAAGAATGATGAGGCTGACATCAATAATAATGAGTCTTCACAATTTTAGGGCTAAACTGAGTCCCCCCACCGCTAGCCCTTCCACTGAGGCTGAAGTATACGATGAGGAGATCAAGGAAGAAGATGGGCGGGCAGAGGAACAGGAGGAAGAGGAAGAAGCAGTGAAAGATGCAGAGGAATATGAGTACCCCATTGACCCGGCTACCTACCAGGCCTCAGACTACATGGACTCCTTCTACTATGAAAAGAGTGTCCAGACCAGCCGAGGCTCCGCCACAACTGCCCCCCTAACCAGAGGAGACAGCTGTGAGTGCCATTCACATTCACAGGCTGTAGACTAACTTCACAATAGTCCCGAGTTTGTTTTCTAAAAAGATGCTTGCTTGTTCCGGGTGGTAAAAGGACAGGAGGTCAAATACAAAGCATACATTTTCCATTCAATTGTTCATCCCAGTTTGAAGAGTTTTCACCTACCGGAATATAATTGCATAGTTGCCTGTTCCTCAGTTGTCATTCTTCTTCCTTCAGTGATTCACCGCTAGTCTCACATCATCCTCTGAAATTTGCAAAAAAAAAAAAAAACAACAAAAATTTTCTTAGCCGATCCCAATTACTGATTTTTTCGTATGTGCGAACGGCTGATGCCAATTTTTCCTATGCCGATTTTTTTCCAGAAAACAAACAAATTTTCTTTAATGCAAAACTGTTTTCATAACAAAATCTTATTAAACTTTACACATTCAAATAGAAGTAAAAAAAAAAATAAAATAACAACCCCAAGTACAACTAAAGTTTAACATATTCTTTCAAATAATAATAGGTGCAGTATGTAAAAAATATATAACAATGCACATTTTTTGTCATGGCAGCATTTTATAACCAAAATGCCAGTACTTAAGTATTAATAGTAAGTTTCTCATTATAAACAGAATTGGAATCGGTTATAAAACTGAATACCGCTTTGGGATCCGCTTGTAGCAGGCTACGTGTGTCACATGAAACTAGATTAAACAACTCTGGTAGCTCGACGTCCAAAAAGTATGCATAAAAAATGCATACTCTGTATTCTGTATTTTGAGCTGAGGTAACTGTGGAAAACGGCTAGTCATCCAGTGCCATGAATTACATAAATTTCCTTGTAATTCCTTTTCTTTTTTCACTGCTTATGCCAGCAAAAGACAGGAGAGACTCCTGGCTTGTAGATCGCTCTGACCATGCTCTGCTGGCTTCAGTTTTAGCAGCTTTCGCTTTGCTAGCTTCTTGTAACCGAAGTTTCTGATAGCTATTTGGGTAAATATATAGGATAAAAGCAGCTGCACATTCACTCTGTTACACGTTTACAAGGGTGAGTTAAATGTCTTAGTATTGGTTCCCCCACGGTGTTCACTTTGGTCACAGTGAAAAATTTCCAGATTACGTACATCTGTAACTGCACACACGACTGGGCTGCGGCAGTGCGCGCGGTGCACATGACGTATTGCGCATGCGTAAAATCGATTTGAACTTGGAAATACCTGTGATTGGTATTTGATCAATCTGAAAATCGCTGCCCGATCGATCAGTGCATCCTTACCAGAACTTCTTGTCACTCATTCTTATTCAGGTTAAGGGCCTATATTGCTAATATCTTCATTACTCACCATCTTCATGGCTCGAACTTTCTTTCAGTTCCGACACCACGGCCAACCGACGGGGTAGACGTGTACTTCGAGATGCCTAGCGATGACAGTGAACATGCCAACTTTGTGCGTGCCAAACTCGATCTGGAAGAAAGGAGAATGAAGAGCATCAATGAGGTGAGAAACTGAAGGACAGACAGGAAATATAAGGGCAGCAGAGCATTGGAATGAGGAAGTAAATAAAGTGAATAGAGCATGGTATTTTTTTGATGATGCCAGATTAATTAAAACATGTGGTAAAGCGGCTCATGGGGCAGCTACTAAGATTGGGGGTTAGAATTCTACCCCTGGTGTGTGTGTGTGTGTGGAGCTTGCATGGTGCATTGTGTAGGTGCACTGGCGTTTCTCTATTGTATGATTGCTTGAGTGTCCCTTGATGACCTGGCTGACTCTTACCTTGTAGCTCTGGTTTCAACCCCATGCTGGATAGTTAAGACAACAACTCACTGTGTTTGCTCCTTTAGATCATGAAGGAGTGGGCTGAGGCTGACAACCAGTCCAGGAACCTGCCTAGGTCTGACCGCCAGGCCCTCAATGAGGTAGGAAAAGGAGATAAACAGCAAAAACTCCTGATCTCCTTTTTTCTTACTTAGTTTGTAAGTCTTAAAGTTAGTTACTTTACATGTATATCAAGCTAAATTACTGTCAGAGACACAATTTGAGGCAACACATGTGTCCTTTAAGACAGTTTAACTGTCAAGAAATTGTTTCAAGACTGCACAGTAACAAATGCTATCACACTTAGGATTTGTTAAGTCATATTATTTATTCCAAGAACTTGTGCTGTCTACATCAATACATATACATGTAATTATTTACAAGCAGTAAATTCCAATGTTCCAAAACAGTCATTTTGTTCTGTAACCGAGTGTCAGGGTGTCTTATTCAGTGTTCGGTAAGGATGACAAAGTGAATAATATAACAACACCAAATGGAATTCTAGCCATTATTACTGATGTTTTATGTTGCTATGCCGTGGTGATGTTTTAAGTGAATGTTACTATTTTGAGTATTAATGAAATATATTGCACTTCTAAGAAAGCAATTTAATTGAATAAATAATTGTTAACAATTCTGTGTGCTTGATTTTACTTTCTTTGTCATTTTAAGACTGAAAAACTAATAATGACAACTCTGGAATTGTGAAGAATCATCTTGTTTAGTGGCTCTGGTTTTAAAATTCTATCACTCAAATTAAAAAAGAAGTAAACGGTCATCGAAGAATTGACAAATTAGTTTTGAGTTTATTTTTCTTAGTACAGTGCTTGGAATTATTGTTTTACAACGTATTTCATGATAAGTATTTTATTTTTTATATTTAGATATGAATTTTTGCTGTATAGGAGGAGGAGAGAGTTGTAGAATCCTGTTATTTATTGTCTTTGGAGTTTTTTGACATGCTTTCATTCCTTTCTCACCAGCATTTCCAGAGTGTTCTTCAGACCCTTGAGGAACAGGTTGCTGGAGAGAGACAGAGGTTGGTGGAGACGCACCTGGCCAGGGTGGTGGCCACTCTAAACAACAACCGTCGGCTGGCGCTGGAGAGCTACCTGACCGCTGTGCAGAGCGTCCCTCCCCAGGTGAGCCAAAGAAAGGATGGGATGGGCCTTAAAATAACAGACTGGGGCTTGAACTGCTGACCCATCTGTCATTCAGATGATCGAATATGGTTGTTTTGAAACACAGGGTTCCATCCATGTTATCATTATGAAGCTATTATTTCTCCTCCAATCTCCTCCACTTCTACCCAACAGCGAGATCGCGTGCTCCAAGCCCTGAAGCGCTACATGGCTGCAGAACAGAAGGACCGTAGACACACCCTACGACACTACAGGCACATTGAGGCAGTGGACCCTTTGAAGGCCGAGCAGATGAAGTTTCAGGTAATATTATGAGTAGTGATGGCCAAATGAAGCCTCATGAACCATTTGCTGTACTTTTTGACCCCACTAGATGGTGCTCTTGGCTTGCTTTGAGGCATGCTTAGAGCCCTTTTTGTACAGACAGCACCATCTAGTGGGGTCAGAAAATACAGCAAGTGGTTCATGAAGCTTCATTTGGCCATCACTAATTATGAGGGGGTTTAGGGTTTGATTTTCGTTGCTAGACTTGGTGAATATCACTGTGAGAAAAATCGGGGATGATTAGACTCACAAAATTTTGATCAATAACTAGAAAAAAATTGATCAGAATAATTTATAACTAAAAGATATCAATCAGCTCTATGCTCTAAGTCTATTTGTCCATGTTTGAGGCTTTGGTTCCATGGTTGTGTGCAGGTCTATACCCACCTTCATGTGATCGAGGAACGGATGAACCAGAGCCTGGCCTTGCTTTATAAGGTCCCCATGCTAGCAGAAGAGTTGCACGATGAGATCCGTGAGTCCATCTGTGTCTGCATCCCATCTTTCCTTCTTCTCCCTTCTCCTAATTGTTCCCTAGAAATTTGGCAAGTAAAATTCACCTTCTCTCTTTCTGCAGAGGACCTGGTGAGAGCAGAGAAGGGAGACATTAGTGAGTTGATGACAACCTCCTTCTCCGAGACTCATACCACAGAGGAGCTGCTGCCAGCTGAGAGCGAGGAAGAGAAGGACGATGAGGAGGAAGAGGAGAAGGCCTTTCAGAACCGGCCTTATCCACCCCGTATCGGTACAGTACTCATTCTTGCCTGTTAAAATGCTCGTGCCAGCTATAGTGTTTACTCACTGAAGACTGGCTAATCGAAAATAATATGTAATGATTTAATGATTAGTCATTACTGTGACAGGTTTATTGAATGTGGTTATCGCATACAATGATCAGTAAAAGTGCCTGTCGTGTCACAGGGCAAGGGTACTATATTGAGTCAAAATTCTAGTTCGTTGTCTCAATGTGATACAGAATTGTGTATATATATGCTAGCAAATTAAATATGTGAGCTTGCCTTATTAATCAGTTTTATGAATAATTATTTGTCTGATATTGGCTTAATGGCAATGAGCAGTGTGCCTGACTGGCTCTAATTTTCCTTGCATTTTGTTTTTCCACTTTCTCTTTCTGCGGTTTTCTCAAAGATTCCCAGCCCATCAATAAGAAAGGTCAGTGGTGGAGCTATTGAGCACCTAGGAGCAAATGTTCCTAGAATACAAAGTGTGATTTCTGTTTTTGCTGAAGGGGATGGCAGGGATTTAGTGTTTGAGAAACATGCCCCTTTCCCCTGCACATGTTGCTCATCTGATAATAGGACTCTTGCTTGCTCTTTTGCTCTGAAACAGTCTCTGGAATGGACGAGTATGACTACACCACAGCTGAGAAAGTCCCAAATTACGAGTATGAAGAAAAGGTGAAGAGACCAATCTCTTTTTTTGCTTATGGGGGAAAAAAAATCTATACAGAATATACAACACAGTGACTTCAAAATTGTTCTTCTTGTCAGTTCATTCATAGTGCATCTTTTTCAAATGTCGGTATGTTTTGGTATCTTGCTAGGTAAACTCTTCTGTAGAACTCAAGCAAGTAGTATACAAGTCACCTGGTATCCAAAGAGATGAGCTGGTAAATATTCAGATGGTCTGAGAAGGTCTCTTTTGTTTTCTTTTTGTGGAATTTTTGGAAAATAAAATTGATTTTATGACTGAGCACCCTTCACAATTAAAGCAACTTCGGCACCTCTTTTTACTGTTTCTAAAGGTGCTGATACAAAATTCTCAAATGTACCTTTCCTTACTTAATTTATTTATTCATGTTTTCTATACACCACTTAGCAACCAGATGCCCTGGAGACATTTAACCGCGGTGCTATGGTGGGGCTGCTTGTGGTTGCTGTGGCAATCGCCATGGTTATGGTGATCAGTCTTCTGCTGGTGCGCAGGAAGCCTTATGGAACCATTAGTCACGGCATAGTCGAGGTAGGAAGCTGAGCCCTGGCTTCTGCCCTGTGTTCTTCATGCATATGCGCAAACATACTGTATATTATTCAGTATATTTTTGTTGCCATTCACTCAGAAATCCCATTTCATGTTTATTGCTACATTAATTGCCTGAAAACAAAGAATTTGATTTCTGGTATCTGGTGTACTGGTATGGATATTGTAACATTGAAAATTGATATAACATTGAAAAGTAGATTTAGTGATGTATTAAACTGAGGTCCATGGAGACCACACTCAGTTCATACGGATGTCCTTACCTCATATGCCTTTAGACTTTGCATAATACATGTAAACCCCCTCTGCACTCTGCACAAATCAATTATATCAGGTGCTTCCTTTCCCTGTTTTAAAGTTATGACAGAGATTGCATGATTTTTTTCCTCTCTCACCCTGTCTCTTCCCCTGGCCCATGCGTGTCCCTCGCTGGTATCCTACAGCAGGTGGACCCAATGTTGTCCCCGGAAGAACGGCAGCTCAGCAAGATGCAGAACCATGGCTATGAAAATCCCACCTACAAATTCTTCGAGCAAATGAACTGAAAGGGACGGATGTGATTGCCAGGTTACTCCTGCAGCACTGGATTCTCTCTCTCTCTCTCTCTCTCTCTCTCCCTCTCTCTTCTCCCACCGAGGGGCATCGAAAGCACCCCTCATATTCCGATCCGTTGCTTTAAGATCAATAACAACAACAACAAGCAAGTAAATTACCCTCCATGCGTTTTTGACAGTAAATATTATCTTAAATAACCACCCTCTTGTTTTTTGTTGTTGTTGTTAAAAGCCGCTGATTGAGTCTATGGTGTGGCATGTTTTTCATTTGTAATTTAAACATATTATCTAGTGTGTCGAACTACACTTGTGAGAACAGGAGTTTATCATGGCGATAAAGATTCTATGAAGAAGTCTAGAAAATCTTCCTGTTTGTATGAATCAATTGTTTAAAAAAATATTTTATGTTGTACAGTAGTAGTACATTTTGTGAATATAGTTTTGATTATAATATAGCTGGAAAAAAACATTTCAGTGAAATATTGTAACAAGAACACAACAAAAGCTGACATATTGTACACCTAATAATAAACCCTGGCCTTATTTGCCTTTCAGTAAATATACTTTGCTGTTGTGACCCCCCCATGCCACTGTAGTCGATTATTATGGAATCCTACTTCTAAAAAGGAAGTACTAAGAAAACAAATTATAGCAAAATGTGCGTGCCAGGAAGGTAAAACATTTGCGATAAAATGTATTATTCAGTTGTTTTTAATTTGGTATAAATATGTCATTATTATGAAAACATATTATTCCATATTATTATGGAACCATCTTCTGAAAATCCATAAAAATATGTTATGATCTCCTTTAGGCATTTAATTTCAAGCTGTAGCTGCCAGCTACAAATGTGGCTCACTTTAAATTACTGAACTGACCCAAACGTTAACTGTTTGTCATTTTCGTTTGCTGTTGCCTAAAAATCTTTAGACTATAATCCAATGTCCTTAATTGAAAAGAGCATGCAAATTTAATGTATAACGCTACCGTATTTGTGTTGTTCCTGTTTTTGCTTTTTATATAAGAATAATGTTGCAGTGTAATCAAAAATATAAATACAGAGGTAATTGAAAAATGTAACCATTCGTTATTAATTTGCATCCGTGCAATGTGTGAGGATAAAAAAAAAGATATATATATATATATATATACATACATATATATATATGCATATGTGTATATATGTGTGTATGTATATATGTGCATATATATATGTGTAATATATATATATATATATATTACACATTTTGTGCTGCTCAGAGCGGGAAAGAATTTTTAAAACATGGCTGATTGAAAACGGACTGTTGTAAAAACCAGCACAGCACAGATGACAGTGTAGTTACTTCTGACTGAATGTATTTTAAAGTATTTAAAGTTCTTCAAATGTGCACCACCATATAATAGATCCCTTTTTACAGAAACTTTATTAACAAGCTTATTACACTGTAGGCTTTTTTCATTATTCTAAAGAAGTTTCTTTCAGAAAAGAAATTGTGATTTTTATTTGCGTATAACAATGTGGTGCAAATCTGAAGTGGACACAAAAAATTTAAAGGAACGTTTGATTTACACTGACAGGTGGCATTTCTAATATAGTGAGTCCTAACATAGGTCAAAGCCTGAAGCCACAGAAGTATGTAGCGTTAAATATGTGACACATCAGCGAATCAGGCATCAGAGGAACAGCGTATGTGTGGTATTTTTAGGTGTTTGCTGTTAACATCTCTATTCTCGAACTGCTATAGCTCAGTAAGTCTTTATGCATTTCATGTGATGTTACGTAGCTCAAAATAATCCACTTGAAATCTTAGAGGCGATAACGTGGAATGTTTTTGTCTACTATAGATACTGCCTTTTTTGATTTATACATCCCTCAAGAAGAATCGGGTCATGTGACAACAAGGGTAAACTTGAGTCTGTTGTAATTATTCAAATGAAGATTCTGTCTTTGTAAATAAGAATGAGTGATGTAGGTGAAAGGCCTTTTAGAGGATTTTAGACATTTCTTCCTTCCAGATTAAGCTTTGTGAACATAGCTAAACTTAGGTGGAATGGGTCACTACGTCTATACTGACCAGAAAAGCGTTTATAGACTTTTGAATCTATGATTTAATTGCATCTTTTTTTCTCAGTTCCTACAGCCAGGCTTTGCAGCCACTGTAAGCATATTCTATACATATTCTGTAATGTGCAAAAAACGTGCAAGTTAAACATTCATGTATGAGTAAGATTCACTGGAATCTTTCTTCTCTATTGTGAAATAATTCGTTTTCAATGATGTGCCCGCTTGGGCACAGGTGAATGAAACCTGCAAAGAAAATATAGAGAAGCATACAATTATATCATTTGTATTGCCTTGTTATTGAATGAAATAGTGACATTGCTAATGGAGACCCAGCCCAGTTCATTCTTCCTGACTATTATGAAAAGGAAAAAGGAAAACATAAAGTGACGTGATGAGAGGTTTGCCCACAGGTGGGGGTTTGAGTCTAAGTCAATATCCTACCAGCATTTTATGGCATTCTGCTTTTAATGACGTTATTTTAGAATTACATTTTATTTAAATTTTGCACTCTAGTGAAAATGAAAATAATGTGAAACATTTGCAATTTGTTTATTGTGTTGTTGATTTTTTTTCATACTCTTGAATGATGAGGTGTTATGCATTTTATTTTTAATTTATCATACACAATTGTTTGGATTGAGGATCATGCTTTTTGCTCTTTGGAGTTTTCAACCACTTGAAAAATTAATAAACTAATATCACTCCTAATGGATTTTTGCTATCTAATCCAAAACCACAGTGAAATATATTAGAAGACATTATCCCGATAATTACACAAATTGTTTCCTGGAATACAGACGTTCACCCAAATTATGTTATTCTATAAGTTTCTTCACAGCAGACCTCCCAAAATCAGGTATCTGGTTTCTGCTGGTGGATTTGGCTTTGTAAATATGAAAATTATACCATGGAGTAAGCTGATCTTCAGTCTCATCCCAAACTGGACTTGGAGAAGTCTGAATTATTTTGAATATTTTGTTCTGGAAAATGACCATGTATTGTAGGCCATCTGGTTTAACAAGTCAAAATAGTAATAAAATTACAAACGACCCACAAAACACTGGGAGCTGTTTTTGTGTATCCTTATTGAAAACTTAGACTTTGCTTTTAATAACTTGTTAGAAAACTGTCAATTAAAAGAAATTATATTTCTCTGTCTTATAATGTTGCTTCTATGTCAAAAAAATCAAAAACTAGCTGCTCTCAGATAACGATTATAGTCTGTTTCCAAACAAATGCAATGTCATGGCCTGTCCGGGGGTTAGGCTCCATGCCGAGCATGGTCCACTTCTGGATAGGCAGCTATGAATGTATGAATTACTTACTGTATCCTTAATCTGACTTTTATACTTTTCCAGATGAAATTGTTGCCTATATATGCCTATATACCGGAGGGGAAACAGTGTGTTGGGGAGGCGTATGTGTAGAGTAGTCGAGGAGTATTTAAACTAGGGACTGGGGGGCAGGAAGGTTAGTTAAGGATAGAGGTGGAGTAAGACGGAAAGCCCTAAATAATAATGATAGTGGGGGCTGTAAAAGGAATACCCTTTGCTGTCTGTGCTTAAATGCTAGGAGCATTAGAAACAAAATCCATGATTTGGAGGCTTTAATCTTGTCTGACTCTAACGATATTTTAGGAGTAACAGAAACATGGTTCAGTGACAACGATAGTGAGGAGTACAATATCAATGGTTACATGCTCTTTCGTAGGGACTGGGTAGGCCGGAAGGGAGGTGGTGTTGCAGTATATGTAAAAGAATTTGCAGGCTAGGGAGCTCACTGACAAAGTACAGCTATAGAAGCGATATGGGTAAAAACTAGAGGCTAAAACCTCAAATGGCCTAATTATCGGTGTTTGTTATAGAGCACCTAATGTACTGTAGTTGCGGAGGAAAGCAGAACTTTATACAATGACAGCTAATGAGGCTAATGAGTAATAAAAATTATGTGGTAGTTATGGGTAATTTTAATTTACCTGGGATTCAATGGGACATAGTCTCTGGCTCTACTCTACAGGAACTGGAGATGGTGGAATTGGTACAGGACTGCTTTTTTACCCAGTTTGTTAAATCCCCTACCAGAGGAGAAGCCATACTTGATCTTGTGCTCTCTAATAACCATGATAGGATTGGAAAGCTTGAGGTTTTAGATCCACTTGGCAGTAATGACCACAACATTGTTAAACTGGAGGTCAATTTTAGTGTCCTTAAAGCAAAGTCCAAAATCAAGATATACAATGTTAGGAAGGCTGACTTTAATGGTATGAAAATGAAGCTCGAGACAATTAACTGGGTGGAGTTAAATGACAAAACCCTTGAAGAGGCATGGGACTTCTTAAAAAACACATTGTGACAAGTGCAAAGGGACTTCATACCAGTATACAGCAAAAATAAATCTAGGAAACTGCAACCAAGGTGGTTTACTACTGAAATAAAGAATAAAGTCAGGAGGAAAAGGGCTCTGTACCGCAAATGGAAAATAACTAATGATGTCGGAACAAAACAGGAGTATCTAAGTCTACAGGATGAGTTGAAAAATAATATTAGACTCTGTAAGAGGAAGGCCGAGAGGAAGGTGGCATTAGAGGCTAAGGATACCATGAAAAGTTTCTTCCAGTATTTCAACTCCAAAAGAGAACTAAAACCTGAAGAATCTGCAGAATAGTGAGGGCCTTAAAATTGAAGATGAAATTGATATTGTAAATGAGTTTAATGGTTGTTTAGCACGAGTATTCGCTGTAGAAAACATGGATAACTTACCAATGATCATTCCTAATCCAGCTTCAACTTTGAATGACATATGTATAACTGAAGCTGAGGTGCTACAAAGCCTAGCCAAGCTTAAAATAAATAAATCGCCAGGTCCTGATGGCATTTTACCTATAGTTTTAAAAGAAATGAGGGATATCATTTGTCACCCTCTAACTTTGCTTTTCCAAAAATCCCTATCAGCTGGTAAGGTACCTTCTGATTGGAAGCATGCCAACATAGCACCCATATTCAAAAAGGGGGATAGAAGTAATCCATCAAACTATAGGCCAATTAGACTAACTTGCATAACTTGATGATAGGAAGGCCTATGATGTCATCTACTTAGATTTTCAAAAGGCTTTTGATGTTGTTCCCCACAAGAGGCTCCTACTTAAGCTCAAAGCGACAGCGATTTTAGGAGCTGTAGCAACCTGGATTGATATATTATATGATATATTTCTTATGTTCTTTATTATGTTCTTATGATAACTGGTTAACAAATAGGAAGCAGTGAGTAGTTATTAGGGGCACAATATCTCGGTGGGCTTGTATTCATAGTGGGGTACCACAGAGTTCAATTTTGGGGCCACTATTATTCCCAGTTCATATAAACAATATTGACACCAATATATACAGTAAGTTGGTCCAATTTGTAGACGATACCAAAGTGGGTGGTGTGAGGTACACACATTGTTCAAGGTAATCCATATAGGGAACAAAAATATAAAACACATGTATTTTATGGGTGCCACGGAATTTTCAGGAAGCCGATTGTGAAAGAGACCTTGGTGTATATGTCGATGCTTCCATGTCCCACTCTCGCCAGTGTGGGGAAGCAATTAAAAAGGCTAAGAGGATATTGGGTTACATCTCCAGGTGTGTGGAGTTTAAGTCAAGACTTAACTATTCCTTGGTAAGACCCGACCTAGATTATTGTGTGCAGTTCTGGTCACCTTACCTTGAAAAGGACATTGCTGCCTTACAAAGGGTTTATGCAGGGCTAAAAAAAAATGATTCCTGGGCTAAAAGGAATGTCTTATGAGGGAAGATTAGTTGAGCTCAATCTATTCAGCCTTGAGCAAAGGGGACTAAGGGCGGATATGATCCAGGTATATAAGATCTTAACAGGTCTGGATGCTGTCCAATTAAATAGTTACTTCAACATCAGTTCAAATAAGAGAACTCGTGGCCATAGTTGGAAGTTAGTGGGAGAACATTTCAAACTGGAGTTGAGAAAAAACTTTTTTACACAGCGTGTAGTTAGAATATGGAATAGTCTTCCTGATAGCGTAGTGCAAGCCAAATCCTTGGGTTCTTTTAATGCAGAGCTAGATAAGATTTTAAACTCTCTGACCTATTAGTTGAGTTCTCCCCAAAACAAGCTGGATGGCCTCCTCACGTTTGTAGATTTCTTATGTTCTTATACCTGCAACCACTCATATTTTTCACTTCACTTTAACTGAAAGGCTATAAAGTATTATGTGTCAATTCTTCATCTTTAACAAATCAGACAGATATCCATGTGCACAGAATTCCCAGGATTGTTTATTTACCAATGCCAAAACATAATCTAAAATTCAAACTCATCAATGGGAAATTAGTTAGAAAACCAGAATAGGCAGAGCAATACCGAAACTGGAATCCGAATAATAAAGTCAAGAAACAGGTTCAGTTCAGAACACAAATGGCAACTGACAATCTACGGAGGAAAATGCCCAGCATGGCATGAACTCACCTCATACTGAACTAATGATAGCTACCAGAATTTAACTAATTAAATTAGAAATGCTTAAGAGGTGGATTTAATAAACTGATGAAGGCAATCGGGGAAGGGTTTTGTTGAAGATCCTGATTGGATCCTGGATCAATTTTTTTTTGTCAGTACAAATGGTCCTATGCTTTTAACAAATGATATCATTTTTTATCTGGTCTCTCCTGCAAGCTTTAATATAGTGACTAATGAATTTAGACATTTCAGGAGCTGTTAACACTTGCTTCCTTGAAACAGTTCGGTATCGAAACTGGGATAGGCTGTCACGCCTGCACACGAGCTCCTGCGCTCGGGGTCTCTCCAGTACCAGCTAGGACTTCGTTTACTTTCTAGTTTATGTGTCCCTCATTAACGTCTTCTTGGTTACCTCTTCTTATTTAGTTAATTAGTTAATTACCCTGTTAGTGCGCCAGCGCATTATCTCCATGTCACTTACGCTGGGCATACACTGTGCGATTTTCGGCCCATTTTGAGCCGATTTTTCACTCGTGCGATAATTCCTGGAGTCGGGCCGAATTTCAGCTTGGTCATGCGTCGTATATCGTATAGCGTACAGGATGTAAGGACCACGGATTCACCCCTCTCGACCAGGTCCCGACCAGCAATCGGATGATCGTGAGAAAATCAAACCTGTTTGAAATTTTGGTCGCCTGTCGTGGGGATATCGCACTGTGGAAGCGAAGCCATGAGCCGACTCGTTCAGTGTGCGGACATATATCGTGAGCTTTGCCTTTTCATCGCATGCAGTTTAGTCGTACAATTTCAACGACTGCAAAACGACTAGAAACATCGCGCAATGTATTACCAGCTTTACCCATTTAATCTTCCTTTGTGCTCTTGGACAAGGGGCATTCTAAAACACTTAATGTGAAAACGCTTAACGTGGCTTAAGGCACCAAAACAACAATCAATAATCACCAAATTTCTCTCAGCACTTATACCTGGTAAATCAGAACTGAAATCCCAGGAATATGGACTCTATCTCACATTCAAGTGTTAATATTGGTAACACATTTCCAGGATTGCGGTTTTGATTTTTTACCAGGTATTAACCTTTACAAACACATGAACTTTAATGACATCCCATTCTTAATACCTAGTCTTTAATATGGAGTTGGCCCACCCTTTGCAGCTATAGCAGCTTCAACTCTTCTGAGAAGCCTTTCCACATGGTTTCCATCCAGGCTGCATGCAGCTCATGCAGGACAGGTGACAAGGGGGTACTGCAGCTGCCTGAGGAAGGCTGCAGTACAGGTGACAAGGGGGTACTGCAGCTGCCTGA
>JAODKN010000134.1:20387758-20406657 GCA_026774425.1 Petrocephalus zakoni | reverse complement strand
CCATAGCTTCCAGGTTAGGCTCCGGACCCCCCCCCCCCCCCACCTGGAAGGATAAGCGGTTTCAGAAAATGGATGGATGGCTGTTTACTACATCCCAAATGTAGTTATTGGAGCTCTTGAGTGGTTATAACTATGACTGGACTCAAAGTAGAGAGATGTTTCTCTCAAACATTTACCATCTATATACAAGCCCCTGGAAGTGACTAAAAATGGGAGGGGGGTTGTCATGACACCTCCATGAAGGTGAACCTCGAGAAGACAGTACTCTCCGTGATGATGAAATGGGTGGAGCACATGGGATTTTTTTTATTAACAACAATATTTCAGACAATGGGTCAAAGATGTTTTCACTTACTATATTAAATAATATCTTTTTGTTTTGGATATGCTAAGAATTACACAATGGAACTGAAGAACAACTCAAAAGTTGTTAAGGCATTCTTAATGTCCAAAATAAGATTAAAATGACAGTATTCCCCTTTAGTGGTATGCAAAAAGTTGAATGAAAATTTTCCATTTCCACACATAGCACCAAAAATTATAATAGTAATAGTCATTTCTTTCCGTTGCATCAAAGAAGGGTGTCATTCCTAAAAAAGGTAAAATGTAAAATATTTGACTACAGATGTGTGTGTGTGAGAGAGCGAGAGAGAGAGTCAGAGGTGCTAGGAAAGAGAAAAGCCCTTGGCTGAAATAACCAAGAGCTCTGATGACCCCCAGGGAAGTTTGGCTACATCTCTGGTTTGTATGCAAAACTTGACATTTATGGGTGAGGGGGACTGGAATTTCCTGGACCAGTCAAATTGTTCAGTGGGCCGCCCACTACCTGAGATGTGTTTCAGAGCATCATTCATTGCTATGCCAAAACATGCTTCTATATGTTGGCTACGGCCGATGGCGCATTCCGCGCAGCTTCACATGGGCCTGGACTGAAAGATCGCATGCATGGAAGACTCCAAAGAAGGGAACTGAACCCCGTGGTCAGCAGAGTTCTTACTGTTGGGTCATTCAACAAGACCCCAATTGCTCCAGGGGCAATCTGACCTTGCTTTCTCAGTAGTACGATGCTATGGATAAAAGAATCTGCTAAATAATGTAAATGATGTGATTATTGGAGTATAAATATATCCAAGAGATGCCGTTTTACCTTTACTGCTTATTAAGTTATTTCAGATGATGCATAATACTGTGATAACAGTGTGCAGGTATAATGTAGCACTACTTAATTCAAAGCATGCATATTAAATTGCTTTAACCCAAACAGTTCAGAACTGATTTAGAGATTTGATCTTGCACCTTAACAATGAGCCACCTGAGCACCTTGCTTACTTTTGCTTAACAGACACCATCCACCCATCCATCATTTTTGCAGGGGTGGTCTGGAGCCCATGCATATTAATAAAGCTCATCACCATTATCCTTATCCTTAGGAGGATGGAAGTGACGAGGATTGCTTTGGAGTTGCCAGATGTGGCTCCGATGTGCTCTCAGGCCTGAACTGAATCATCACTGGTAATCACATGGTGCGTTTTACATTTTACTAGCTGTCGGTCGAGTGATTAAAAAAAGCCCCTTTTGCATCTCACACAGATAGGGCTGATAAGAAGGTGCTTGTCAGCGTTGGACCTGCAGTATTCATCTCTAGAATAGGCTCCTTTTGGGGAGCAGAACTCCAATATAAGTGGCCAGTGCGATGCAAGCTAGCGTTACCTCTGATATGCATCTGCAACCCGCAGTCTCACTGCGAAAACAACATCCCTTCTTTCACTTTTTAATGAGGAGTTATGATGGCTATCTCAAATATTTTCTGCATCTTGTTTTGTGCCATTGCAAGTATCACTACAGAGGAGTGCTTGCAGCAAAACTATAACAGTTTTTAATCACCCCTCCAGATCACTGTCATAGGCCATGTGGTATTGTTCTCACGTGGTAAAGTAAAGCCTGCTCATAAGATATGATTTAAACACCATCTAGAAAATTAATCTAGAAACAAGACCAATAAAGCATTATTTAGTAGCCAGTGTTGCAGTTTGGGGTGGAATGTTTTTTTAGAACCCAAGTAGTCCAAACTGAATTTTGATGTGCTTGCTTAGTACAATGACAATAAGGACATTCTATTTTTGTTTAACCTATGGTAGTAAGTACGTCATTTTCCATTGAAGCCTCTTATCAGATCACAGAGAGGAGGGTGACATATATAAGCTTGCAAGGCTCTAAAAGCTGAATGCATTGGTGCCACAGGACAAGCTTTTTACTGTAAATAACACCCTCATCCTGGAGACGGTCTTCCTACTTTAAAGCAGTCGGTCACATAACTTTAATACATGAATCCAAATGAATAGAGCAACACATTGTAATATGCACAGAACAACTAGGAGTTCTTAATGGTTTGGAAGAAACGCTGGGTGTTATAACCATAAGCATTTTAAAATAGAATTTTTACAATATTTAAGACAAGGCACTAATGAATGGACTCTGCACCATTCCAAAAAAAAAATTCCAAACAATATGCACACAAAAGTAGGTCTCTGGAATGTCAGGTGTTTCTTGCTTAAAAGCTAGTCACCAAGTACTCAGGGCTGATAGGACTAGGGCCTTGCCTGCAAACTATACTGATGAGTCAGCTGGGGTATAATCAAATGTTTAGTTGAACAGGAAATGCCAAGGATGAGATCGCAGACTGGGGGGGAGGGGGGGCAAGACCAAAACTCAGAACCAGGAAATTCAGAGACCACAATGCCAGGATGGTGTAACATAACTGAACCAAACCCAAGAGTCAGGAACTATTCACTATGGTCAGGGACGTTTGATGCACACTATAACCATCACCAGCCCCCTCCTCTCCTCTATAAGTTTAAATAAAATGGTAGAGGGGCTTCTGACCATGTTAAAGTGCTTTGACTTGTTTGTTTCCTTGCATGAAATTAGCACATTAACACATGATTATAGCAGTCTGACCAATCAGCACACAGAAATTCAGTTCTTAAGTGAAATCCAGTTCCTTTAATTGAAATGGTAGTTTACACACCCTCTTCTAGCTCAAAATGTCCTCCCTGGCATGGACTAACTGGTCATCATCTGCAATGCAAAATTTAAGGAAGAGGTGTGTCCCTCCGCAGGGTAGAAGTGTCTGGATGGTTGCTGGTCCAAATCCAAATTAGTGAGTTATCATCCCAATTGCCCTGGCAATGTGATCACATTAGTGTTAGGTCCATAACCCCAAAAACTGCTCTACGGGTGCTAGATAAAAGGATACCCCTGCACTCTCACCCCAAGCTTCCGGCTCATATGCTAGTAATGTGGGACATTTGAAAATTAAAGAATTCCTGTATAACTCAGAAAATCATGTTTGGTTTTGTGATTTGGGCATCGTCAGGTTGACAGGGACAATGAATCCTTGATCAACACTTCAGTGCCAATCTTATCCAGTAATGGGTTGCATGCAGAGGGGTACTGTGTGGCTCTGTGGGTTAGGACTCTTGTACCCATTGATGTGAAGTCCCCAGTTCAAATTTTATGGTTGGCAGAGCGATTTCACCTTTGGATGCCTCAACTGCCCCAGGATGGACTCCCCCTATTTTCTGAACTATACGTCACGTTTGAGAAACATGTCTATTAAATGCTGTAAATAACGGGGAACACCCTGGATTGGATGGCAGTTCCTAACAAATACTAAACAGACAATTTTGTTATGCCAGTATGCCTAAATGTATTCCTTTATATTACAGAAGGAGACCCAAGTACATCGAGAAAGCCTGAGAAGCACAGACTTAAAACCCTTACCTGTGTAGTTACCCACTGAGCCATCATGGAAGTTACGGCACCATAAACTAATAATGAGGAGGCCGCAGAACCACAGCAGGTGAATGAAACTGAAATGAAACAGCCAGTGACTGTTTGCAGCTGTAGGTCTAAGAGCATCCTTCTGGGAATTCAAGAAGACCTTGGGGCTGTCATGCAGGGATCGAAATCATGACAATCACAAATGCACCATAAAATAATTATGCGATAATGAAGCGGTTCAATGATGATGATTATTATTATTACAAGGGTTTTGTATTTAGGAAAGAAATCAAACTAGTAAACAGTATAAAATGGAATCCAACTTTCTGTATTTTAAATGTAGTATTATATAAAGATAGTTTACATTCCTAAACTGTGCAAGCTTGGTGGGCAGGGCTCACATTTCCAGGAGTTGGAGTTTCATATTTTGCTCCTTTCTGTAGCGATTTTGCATGTTTTTCACATGTTGTGTAGGTGTCCTGGGGGAACTTCAGTTTTCTGGTGTAGTCCAGAACTTGGGGTTAGGTGAATGGACATCTAGATATTAACCATAGTGTATGATTGTGTGTATATATGGCCTGCAATGGGCTGGCAAACGGTGCTATATGTTTCATATCTCCATGCTGAACACCAATGGACAGATGGATCGACGGATGGATCGATCGATAGATTGAAAACTCAAGAGCACACAGAACATGTATATATTCCAAAACAGAAAAACTGTTAACAGAAAACAGAAACATTATAAGCAGAAAAACTGGTACACCAACGATCCATCCAATTTCTGGATACGCTCGTCCTATCATGGGGATCATGGGGGTCCAGAGCCTATCCTGGAAACTATGGGCACAAGGCAGGGACCAATCCAGGCCAACCCATGTCAGGGCACACTGACACCCCATTCACACACACATTGCTACAATGCTAAATGCTTAAAATATCTACCAAGAATCTCTCTCTCCTACTGGTTTTTGCTCCCCTTTGGAACACTGCCAGCTTATGTGATGAGTCAGTGGAATTTACCCCAGGATGCATCACCCTGCTTCAGCCTCATTTTGATTCAAATGTCTTCTCTAAAAAAACCTGGTCTTTCTAAAATTACGTTATCATACTGCCTATAGGTTTGTGCGCTGTCCTGGGTTATTCCCTGCCTTGTGCCTGATGCTTCCGGGATAGGCTCCAGAATCCAGTGACCCTGCATAGGACAAGTGGGTATACTGTAGAAAATGGATGGATGGATGGATGGATATTATCTTAAAAAAATTTCAATTCTAAAATTGAGATCCAAAAAAGCCATAGGAAACAAAGACTACAAATACAAAATATATAAAGTGCTCCATTTTAACAAAGTAGTTTTTCAACACTTTAAGTGAATGGTTGTTTGAAGAGACCAGTGACCCTGTACTGGATGTGTTAAGATGTTATCATGGTGATGTGACGTTAAAGATGGATATATTTGTTAAACTGAGAGCCAAGTCATAATGTGATTTTTTTGTTGAAATTGATGGTAGGCCAATGTATTTACATAGATAAAGGTGAGGTAACCCTGATCCTGGATTGCTGGTCTCTAGGACCTTTTCTATCCTACCTGGTCTCTGATGAACCACACCTGATCGTAGATCGTAGAAAACTGCAAAATGCTAAACTTAGAATTGCTATGCTTGGAGCACTGAATCAACGGTAATCAAATGAGTGCCACACGGCTTGCCTTGCATCTCATTCGTTCACCACTTCATTTGTGTCCACCCGTTGTTTCTGTACAAAAAATGGCTCCTAAAAGCATTCAAGTGTTCTGTACTGAACATATATGGACCCTTGTCATTTTTCCTTAAACAATACAGTATAAAACATTCTATTAGGTATTATAAGTAATCCAAAAATGATTTAAAGTATATGTGGGTATTGGAGTAGGTTATATGCAAATATTACACCATTTAATCTATGAGAAAGTTCTTGAGCATCCGTAGCGTTTGGTAACTGGGGGACTATTGATTATTGATGAGTGTGGTGTCTGTCCATTTACTATGGGTCTTTTACCTGTAGCTCTGGATCTCAATTCATTAAACCACAGATCTCCAGCTGAATGGAAAAAAATGATTTAACACAAAGGGCTTCAAAGTGTTAAGGACATAAAAGCTGCACGGTTAAAAGTCAAACGAGTGGCACTCTTCACAACTGGTAGTCTCCAAATTACTGCAATTCTGTTCATTTGTGTTGCAAAAACTGAAACAACTGGTGTTTTAATATTCTCTGAAAAAAGGTTAAACTAATATAAAGACGTACAATTTTCATTAACTGCTGTGGTCTTGCATGGATGGTAAATTATTAAAATAAGGAGGTTAAATGGAAGACTGAAAGGGGGATTTTTCATCAACTTTTTTCCAAGTTATCATCAGAACCCAGTGAAGTGGGGAATTTCAAATAAGGAAACTAGTACTATTACACAAACAGCATAAAGTGACTTCAAAGAGCTGACAAAAACTGTAAAAATGTATTTCCAACACGATTCACAAAAAACCACAGGGAACATTTAAAAGCTTATCTTGTAAAGCATTTACATACTGACGTGCTTATTACATATCATTGTTTTTCAGACAGTAAACAATGTTTTATTATTTATAAGAGATTTTTAAAGAAGCCAGATAAAGCCCAGCCATCAGATAGCTAGTGAACACACGTAAACAAATCAGAAATAATTATGTAATTTTAATTAATCCTAGAAAATAATGTGGTTGTAATTTTTTTAATTATAGGTCTATTTTTCTTATTGCGTAGGTCCCACTTGTGCTGCCAAAACATCTCTGACCCATCAAGGCATGCACTCCACAAAACCTATGAAGGTGTCCTGTGGTATCTGGCAACAAGCAGCAGATCCTTTAAGTCGCAGTCTAAGGGGACTCCATGGATTGGATTTGTTTGTCCAGAACGTCCCTTAGAAGCTTGATCAAGTTTGAAGTTTGAAGGTCAAGTCAACACCTTGAATTTGTTGTTCCTCAAACCATTCCTGAACTATTTTTGTAGTATGGCAGGGTACATTATCCTGCTGAGTGAGACCAATGCCATTGCTCTGAAGGGGTGTACTTGATCTGCAACAATTTTTATGTAGGTGGTACATGTTAAAGTAACATCTACATAAATGCTAGGACCAGAGCATCCCATTGCACATGTACCTGGTTGTCCACATGATGTAATAGAAACCGTGACTCATCAGAAAAGGCCACCTTCTTCCATTGCTCCATAATCCATTTGTGGTACTCAAGTGCCCATTGTAGGGGCTTTCAGTAATGAACAGGGGTCAGCGTGAGCACTCTGACTGGTCTGCAGTGACACAGACCCATACACAGCAAATTACGATGCACTAAGTGTTCTGACATGTTTCTATCATAGCCAACAATCATTTTTTCAGCAATTTGAACTACAGTAGCTCTCTGGTGGGATCAGACCAGACGGGCTAGACTTTGCTCCACACATGCATCAGTTGGATGCCCATGACTCCTTCGCTGGTTCACTGGTTGGCCTCCCTTGGACTATTTAGGTACCATGCTAGGTACTGACCACTGCATACTGGGAACACCCCACAATACTTGCCATTTTCAAGGTGCTCTAACCCAGTCATCTAGCCAACACAATTTGGCCTTTGTCAAAGTTACCCAGATCCTTAAGCTTGCCCATTTTTTGTGCGTCCAACACATCAACTTCAGGAACTGACTCTTGCTTAATATATAATGGCATCCTTGCCATTGTAATGAGCCAATAGATGTCATTCATGTCACCTATCAGTGGTTATAATGTTATGGGTAACTGGTGAATATCCAGTGTTATCCTAGCATTTGCCGATTAACCATTGTCCATGTTATTTATACATGTATATATCATTGTCACAGACATACTTATTTCTTTAGTTTCGCTTTACAGTGCCTCATAATATCAGCCCAGTGCATATTCAGTACAACTCAGTTTCACAATTGGTGGCTTGTGGGACCATTTTCAGTGGGTCACAGAGTGTGTGGTTAAATAAATTAAATAAATAATTTTAACGCCACCCCCCCCCCCCAATCAACAAATACAACTGATAATACGTACATTTTTAACATGTTGTATTTACTGCTAACTGGTTCAAATGATTAAAAATTTGGAAGCCATGAAATCAAACCAGTAGAGAACCACTGGCACTCAGTTTATATGTACTAATGCACAGTTAAGATGCCCAAATTATCTGATTAAGTTATGTAAAAACAGAAACATTTAAGTGGTTAATTTTATTGCTTTCAGTTTGTTGGCACATTAATATATTTAAATACGACAAAATAATATTACTTGATGAATATGAATATTATTGATATTACTTGCCCTGTTTAAATTATGCCTTTATTCTTTTTTTGGCACAGATGAGCAGACTGCGAAAGTTTAGAAGCATGTGCAAACCATTTTCAGAGCTAGGAAAATTACTAACCAATCATAATCTTCCAAATAGCTGGGGGCGGGCATGAGAGGCGCTGGTCACCACGTCCCTCACCTCCTTCACAATCATTTCAAGCGAAGCCACAAAGTGTGTCTGCTCAGCGCTCAGGATGGAAAGGGGGCTTTGAGTCACTTGTGAACTGGTGAGTTCAAGTACTGAACAAGCTTGCTGCTTTAGACTGAATGGAGCTCTGTTGACTGTATCACTGCATGTGTCTGATCTTCCCGGAGCTTTAGATGTAATCTTTCAACCTGTAAACATGCTGTGCACTTCTTTTCAAAGAACTACATGATTTCTTCTTTATAAACCCAGGAAGGATGTATGACGGTGGGAAACAGCCTCTTAAATGACAAAGAGACACAATACATTTCAATCATATCATAGTATTGTATGACAGCAGACATAGATTGTACATAGAGCAATGATCTATGTTGATCATATCAATAAGGCTTTTTGGGCAAGTTCTTAGTTCAAGCATCTAACTGTGGTAAAATCATTTACTTAAAGAGTCACCCACCTGGAAATTCTCAGTATAGGCCCTGATGCTGACAAACTAAACAAAACTTTAGGAGCGTAGACCAATCTGAACAAATTTTTTTACTACTACCTGTTATGTATGTGTAGAGTCTTAGAGTAAGTATACATCACATTAGCTAAACTTACCTGTCTAGATATATGTGTTTATCACTATTGTAGCCCTGTCCTTCAGACATAGACTATACCTGTCTAAGTGACAAGGCATTTTCTCTGTTAATTTTCTCTTTTCTCGGGTTTTGCTGAAATTGTAAAAAAAATGCGTGATGTTGCACTGACCTACAAATCTGCAATATTATTTACCATCTACAGAAGACCTGTGCAAAGCATTTGCACCGTGAGGTGTTTATGCAATCCAGTAAGGGTTTAACATTACCATCATCTTCAAAGATTTATAAATCTTTTTTTTTTGTAAAATACTATGAAAAGTACAAGATTCTCAGCATCTTTGCAAGCAGTAAGCCCTTTCACACACACCTAGATTTTTTTCTCTTTTATGGCAATACATTGTCATTACTGTCTTGATGTATTATCATTTCGATATGGTAGTGTTTTGAAAAGGTTTAGCTGACATATCTGAGACTACGATCACTTTAAATATGAACTGCAATATTGACTATATTCAAATATTCAAATGTTTATCAGTACATACCACTTCTACATGTAGCTGACCAAAAATGTGTACTATATTTTAGCCAGACTAGCCTAAACTGTGGCCATAACATGAAATCTTTTAAATCTGATGAATTACTCACTGTATCTCTCAGCAGCTTAGAAAATAGATGGACTTACATAGACACAAATGTTTAAATGATTTCTAGCTACATTTGTCTATGTAAAACTGTGTAAGTTTTTCCACCAGGTTGTGTTTCCACAGATACAGTATAGAACTAGGCATAGTCAAAGAAGTATATGGACACTTTTTTATCAATTTGTCAACATCAAAGGCTGTTCTCAAGTAGATCTAAAGATAAGATCAATTTAGTCCAGAGAGGGCAGTTTAACTGAGTACATAGTTGGATTTTTCCTTTTTTATATGCCCTAGATACAGGGCAGGAATTACAATTTAAAAATATTACCATAACATTTAAATGAAGTAGATTTTTATGATGTTCAGATGGATTATCTTCTGTAAATAACAAAAAAATTTAACTTTTAAAATGTCCCATGCTACAGCACATTATGTTTAAGATTTTTTTTACATATCTAAAATACACCCCACGACCCTGTTAGGATAAGCGGGTTGGACAATGGATGGATGGATATATAAAATACATATATAATGTGCAAAACAACAGTCTCTTCCAAATGATCATTTATGGCATTTTCTATGGATTGTAAAGTGCAAGAATATGCTATGTGGCCAAATATTACAGGTGTCATAATGCGAATCACTGAAACAGATAATGGAATACTGTTGGGTCTTAATGTTATATAGCACTAAAATAAATGTATTAGAAAGTAAGTGAATTGAAGTCCATACATCCATGGTATTTAGTCTCGTATCCCAGGATGCACACGGCAACAGCTTTAGGGTACAACAGTAGCCTTGTGAATAAAATGGATAATAATTAACATGTTCGGTATTTCAGTATTTATACAAATGAGAAAAGTAAGCACTGAACATAATTTAATGTGGGATATTTCGCATTTTCTCTCTCGAAATTCACGAGAAAATCTTTGAGGATTTAAATTGTAAAAGATAGTGAATTTAGGAACCAATTATGTACGCTGTAAGTTATAATAACAAAGTAATTCAAAAATACCAAATGTCGCCTAGGTATTATATTCTGCAGCATAATCGTTTGACAAATGTCTCTGTATTCAATCATATATCTATTCCAGATCCAGCTGCATCTTGCACAAAATAAAATGCATTTATTTCTTTCCAAAATTGCTACAGCAGATAGCACAGTGGTTATTTGCTGGACTTCATGGAATGAATCTATGTACATATCCCAAAGTAGGTCCTGTTTTTTATACTGAAAAACTGTATTGCTTCAGTTGAATTGTGTGTGTACATAAAGTGTGTTACTTTAGCTAAGAGTGTTTTCTCACATTTGGTATGGTATTTCTCATTATTGATTATTTCACTCCCTCCTTAATTCTCTTTTCACGTGAGAACACTGAGAGGTGACCCAGGTCTCTAGTTGACTGGCCTAACAAGTGCCTAAGTAGCGATTTCTATTCTGAGTGTTTTATTTCATTTGATTCCACTGACTCCCCAAATGTGTATTTTCACCACATGGTTCATGCATTTAGTGAAAAAAAATCACAAGTCACAGATTTACAATAAAAATGCATGTTTTAGTCTATAATTTAAGTAAAAAAAAAATTATGTTTAACCCATTTTAACTTGCTTTCTGGGAATAATGTGTTTGTATTATATTTATTTCATATATATTATTTATATTAATATTTTTATATATTTTATATTACAAATTTAAATTAACCACCTATATTTCGCTGTGAAAGACTGGTTTTCTTGGCTGTTGTGAACCTTCCCATCAAGTTAAGATTCAACCTAGACAATGACTGTGACTCAGTGTCAGTAATTCGAGCAAAGACTGCTTTGATTTTGTTCAGTATAAAATAAAGCATTATGACCAAATGAAACCAAACGAGATTATCTGAAATAAATTACGAAATACAGCCTAGCTGTCCGTTTATCAGCCAGCCGTACGAGGGGAGGGGGGGCTCACAAGGAATGGCAAATAAAGACATTGAATGAAGCGCCAGACTCATTTAACCTTTAAACTTTAAAAAACATTACAATGTAAACTCTAAGTGATTTAAGATGGCCTGATAGGCACCAAGATGAACCACAACCCAATATTAGATACGTGATTATGGAAGATGAAGGGGGGAGTGGATTTAACAAAAAAAAAAAATATATATATATATATGTACATATGCATTCATATGTGTTCACTGTGGAGGTAGAAGTATGCAACATGACAAATGTGTATACGAATCTCGTGAAAGCAATGTTCAGCGTTATACTGAACATCCTAAATGAGCAGTTATAATAGTGGTAGTTACAACATCTAAGCATTCCCGTAAAAGAAATGAAATGTCACATACAGAACAGTTGGTATCGTAGGCTTCGTATCACGGCCTCTACTCTGCGGCTGTATCACCTGAGACCTCAACACATCTAAATTATTTCGCCTATGACCCTGCAGTGCAGGCACTACGGAGGCTTAAATGGGGACGAATATGATTTTATCGCAGTTACAAATTGTTACTGATAGAGCATCATGAGTTTGAGAGTGAAACCGGCTGACATCTCCGGGCCCATGTGTAACTGCCGATGCGTGTGTGCGCTTCTGTGCCTGAGGCTGCGAGGCTCACTTCCAGTAATCACAGTAATAAATGTTGTCATATCAGTTCCTATACTTTCCGGTGCATCAGCCTTTGTCGGCAGACTGAGGAGGAGTAGACGTGCATCACCACTACTTTTTTTTCTATTATTTTTTCATTCTTCATTGCATTGCGTAGCAGGGTAAAAAGGGTTTCATATCAGATTTCTGATTTTAGTATCTTGTGTTTTCAAATGCATGAGATGGATTTTCGCCTACTCTTTCCCTTACATCAGTTGGTGGAAGCACTATGAGAAAAGGCTCGGTGCTATAATTTGTGCCAACACCCAGTAGCCCTTAATTGTACTCTGAAGTCAATATGCAATCTATAAGAATGGCTGTTTTGATTGGTTTTAAGACTATAGCATAGTCCTTAAACCTAAACTTGCATTCAACCGTTCTTTACAACCAGCCCAGGTTTCTTCTAGTTGATGTTAACATAACAGCATCATATGCTGCTTTGAAATTTCAAACATTAAGAATTTTAGCTCTTCTAAGCCTCAACTTAACAGAAGATACTGAAAACGAGGACCCTGTTATTTCAAGCAAATCTGCTATATGGTAATTTTGCTCGGTTCAATTCAAATAGATGAAGCACGTAAAGTTGATAAAGCAAGTCAGCTTAGTCATATGACTGATATCAAAGGAAATCTTATGTGAGGAACTGCTGTATCAAACCTATTATTGTTGTTGTTTGTCGATCAAAAAAGCAATGAGCCTCGCTACAAGGCATATGAGTACTCCTGGCATTAGTCATGGTTTCGTATTTTAAGGAGGTTTGTGGCTTTGGTGTACGTACTTGTAACTTGAATTACAAATTTGATGCAAAACTCATTTTCCGCATTCTTGAATTCACAGCCGTTGACAGCAGCTCAGGAGGGCATCAGTAGGATGCAAGTTTTTATTTGTTTTTTTTTTATCAACTCCCAGAATGTCAAAGGCCATGGAAATAATGTTAAAATGTATAAGGCAGTAAACAAGTGTATGCTATATCAATAGATATAGAGGTGATCCTTTAGCACTTAGTGCTAGCCTTGCAAAGGTTCCTTATATGGTATCATGTATGTCTGGTGAACCTATGTGAGGCGCAATAAGGTCAGTCTGCATTTCAGTTCACATTTAGTTTTTGGTACATATAATTTGCAGATGGATCTATTTTTGGGTTATCTTTTCTTTTTTGTCTTATTTTCAAAAACAGCTCACACTTATCCAGAGTAAGAATGGAAAAACCAAGCAGACAAACAAAATGTGTTGAAACATATGAAAATCATGTTGAAATGTTATTTCGGTCAGTAACTTGCTTTATTGCCGGCTGTATTTGTGACAAGGGACATCCAAAAATCTCAAGTCTCCTTCATTAAAATATGCAAATAACCTCAGAAAATAATAAAAAATGAACAGAATGTGTGCTCCTTGACACAAGAGCATTGTGTCCTTAGCTGTAGCAGTTAGTATGATTCAATAATACAGTGTTTAATTAATTGATCTGAAAGCTGAGCTGGAAATGAGCTGATTTAAAAAAAGTGCTAGCCTACTGTTCATTATAAGACTGGAATTTAATATTTAGTATTCAGCTTAAAGGGACTGGAAATGACAGGTAAAAAAAAACAATGTAATTATGATTTCTATAGTGCTTCTCATTAGCTAATGGTGATGGTCCTTTTATGTATCAAACAGTAGTAACTGAAGGGATAATGCAAATGAATTCATGGCAAAAATCTGAAAATTAATGAGAGTCTCTTAAGTGAATTTAAATCAGTACAACTTATAGAAATATAATCTTGCACTAAGTAAATGATCAAATGTCCATCCATCCATCCATCTTCTAAAATTATCCTCACCAGGGTCATAGGAATGATCAAATGTGTTTGATGAAAAATAAATCAAATACAGTTAATTTCCATGCTAAACATATTAATATGTTTAATTTCAAATAATGTCTAAATAAACATGATACATAAGTTATTAAACACCTGGAAAATAGCTTTTTCTATAATCATTATTTACCATCCATCTTTACAAACATAAGAATACTAGCCAAACAGTTGATTGCATAGTAACAAGAGTTCTCATTTTTGTGATTTTAACCAGAGGATCAAAAAGTTACAAATTCCCACATCCTGCTTTCTTATTTCTCAGCAGATTGAATGGAGATCTCTTACTCTGCATTCAAACAAAAGCCGTTTTCACTGTTCTCCACATGCTCTCCTACCCTTACCAAGTCCCACAATGAAGATCCAGCTCCAGAACCAACAGTTTTCCTACTTCCTTTGTCAAGCAAATAAGATGCGACTATCCGGTGTTCTCTGTGACACAGTCATTGTTGTGGAAAACCAGACTTTCAAGGCCCACAGTCTTGTGCTGGCCTGTGCCAGCAAGAAGCTGGAGAACCATCTTACTAGCCGAGGAGATGGCCAGCAGCACCACTGCACTTTCAACAGATTCTCTTCCCGCACCTTCCAGCAGATTCTTGACTATGTCTACATGGAGACCCTTGAGGTCTGTACTGAAGACCTAAATGAACTTCTACATGCAGCCCAGTTCCTAGAAATGCATCAGCTTGGGGAACAGTGCCATGCTCTGCTTGAGACCCTAAATTTGACAACGGGCAGAAGGCAGCTGCTGGTACCACTGGAAGTGGCTGGGATGTTGGGGGAGGGTCCCAAAGAGGTGCTTCCGAGCAGTCCACCACTGAAGGAACAGTCTGTTACTCCTCCCTCTCCTCCCAACCATTATAAAAAGCCCAAGTCAGACAATGCCTTACCTGTTACCGTGCCTCCGAGGGTAAGTGTGATAGCCAGCACTACCACGAGACTGCCCAACCCCTCCTCGTCCCGCTCACCTAGGCTAGGATGGCATCCGATCAGTACGTCTTCATGCATGACTCTGACTAGCTCTGACTTCATGGCTGTACGCTCTCTGCACCCCCCAGAACATTTAGTGGCTTGTCCCTTCCCCATGCAAAATCCTATGTGCCCACTGTTTTCCTCACCTGCCATACCCCAAGGCCACAATCCCATCATGGGCTACGCAGGGATCTTCCACCCTCTTCATCCTGCACTCTTGCCAGGATCCCATGAGCTAGCAATGACTGCCAAGAATAGTTTGCCAAGTAAAGGTGATTCGGTGGATGGAGCACTGATGGGTAGCGTAGCCGAGGACGGCGAGAGGTAAGCCAGCTCCTGTTACACGTTTTCACATCTAGAATGAATCTGCCCTCTCAAATGGGTAAAAAGAACCAGCTAATACACAGGTGTGTGTGTGTGTGTGTGTGTATCAGTGGGATTGTTTTCCTGCTGTACTTTTGTATATTCACAATTTTCCTTACTTCAATTTCCCCTGCATCTCCTAATCACAATGATGCTAGATGTATAAAAAGGCAGAGGTTCTTGCAGTATCCATGTTCTGATTCTTCTCAAACTTCATCATAGTCAACAACTATACAGCAAAGTCCTGAAGTAATATTATTAAGAGAAAACATATTTTATCTGTGCACCAATCAATCGATCATCTAATTCAGCAGAGAACAGGAGTAGTATATCAAAACAGGTACACCAAGGGGTGAAAATGCTACTTTCACCCTGTGACTTTTGTGCCCAAATGCCTTGTACTTAACTTGTCACAAAGGATGCTGTGAACCCTAACAACAGCAGCGAAAGCCCTTGTAAACACTTGTGGTATCTTTGTTCCAGAGAAAGATCACTGGAACCAGATCAGTTAAAGATAGAGTACAGTATCTATTAACAATCAGCCTTGCTGGGGACTCCCCCCCCATTTCTCCCTGTGCTACAAACAGGCACATAAAAGGCCCAGAGGTCCACCCACTGTTTCACTCTCATTCTTAGACGCTGTCTGCAGATTCCCCCACTACCTTATGAAATATGTCAAATTCATGTTATCATATTTTCCTTCTATAGCTTTATCTGCATTGAGTCCACAAGCCCCCAACCCCCTTAAATTATTCAGTTTTATAAGGTTGGAAAGATCTGTTGAAGGTTGTGGGTAAAATTGAATCAGCCCCCTACAGTAAATGTACAGCTTCGAAATCATCAATATAGGCCCCTTAAACCTGAAGTTGCGAGAGAGTTTTCGCAGACGCTCCACAGGTCCTCCTGCAGATCTTTATCGCTAATCCTTGTCAGTTATGAGCTTTGCTCGTTTCCTTTTACCTAAATGCAATTTCAGATGCCTGCTGCTTGTGCTTAGTGTTTACTGTGGAGGCTAAAAGCACAGCAGCACATAAGTACTGTGCATGTCTTTAGCAAATTATTATTATTATTATTTTTAATCAACTGCTGGTGTGTCCTACAGAAAACATCACCCCTAGTTTAAGCCACTTGGTCAGTCTACCTTTACTCTGAATGTTCTACTAATTTACTGAAGATATTATTTTCATAATGCCTCTCTTTCCCAGACTACTAACCTAATATATTGTAAACAGATGCATACACATAGGTTTACTCTTTTTGGGGGACAGTAAAACATGAGTCTGGATTAGTTTTACACAAAAACATGGTGTTCTTCTAAAAATAACTTTATTTCAGTGTAGTTCTTTTTTTATGTTAACCACACTGCCACATTGTTGAGAATAACCTGAATTAATCCTATATATACCCAAAATCTATTAGCATTTGTCACCTAAAGCTATAAACAAGATGTTATTAATATAATGTGGTCTAAGTGGTTAGAGGAAGGACAGGATGTTTCGAGCAGAGATGTTAACATGCTCACATACCTGTTTTCACACCATCCATACTGCTGTTACATACCCCTTTTACCAGGAAACATATATGTTCAAAGATAAACCACAATGCCACGGCACAGTTTAGAAACAGAATTACACACAAAGTGCAGCTCTTCTGATGAATACACCTGCATTGTTTCTGAACTGCTTATTGCTACAATCCAGTTTCAGCTACTATCGCAGGTCCACTTAGCGAGCGTTCTGCTTTGAGTAACTTACTGCAGCATGACATTATGCACAGTCAAAATGGCATTCATGTGACACAGTAACCTTGACTGAAACCTCAGTCATACACCTGCTGCATGCACACTTTTTTCAGCAGAGGAAAAACATGTGGAGGAAGAGGGGTTCAAGTGGCTAATGTAGCTTCTCTGCCCGTACTTTGTTCTCCAGGAAGCTTCCAGATGCTATACACAAGGCATTCCACTGTCAGCAGCCCGGTGAGATCCGAGACGGTCACCTTCTCCAGAGTCACGGCATTTCTAACCCCGGTGATTATGGCAGCTACCACCCCAGTTCTGCTTGACAATTACATTAATCTACATTTTTTATATATAATTATAGTATAGTGGATAGTTTTTCCTTTGTATTTATAAATCGTTTTCAAACACCATTGGAAATATACAGATTAAAATATAGTACAGTTTTTGCAATCCAGAAAATATTTCATATACGCACATATTGTACATGTTTATTTATAACTTTTCAATTCAATTTACACTTTCAAACTGCTGTCATTTAGGAAAACAATTTAAACCAGGTTTGTAACATTGTTTGATTGCATGCGCCCTACAACTAAAAAACATTTTGCGGTTTTTGGCAAAAACACATCTCCGGACCCCTCAGAGATAGAGAAAGAGAGAGAGAGAGAGAGAGAGAGAGAGATAAAAATGACACTCAGGCGAGTAAGTGCGGGAGAACACAGGCTACTGATCATCAGTGTGGTTACCAGGCGGAATGAACAGCATGTTCTGCAACAAACCAGCGGTTTTGGAGATCTGCCACAGGAAAAATAATTTCTTTTTTTTTTTGTTTTCTTATGATTTCCCCCTAAATTCAAGTCACACTTTTACAGTACACACGTGTTACAGTGAACCGGCCAGTAACATGTACAGTATATAACGTACTGATTCTTATCAGTGTTAATGACAACAGTTTCAGACTTTCTTTACATGCAAAATCCCGAGGGGCAGTATAGATTTTCAATACCTGGTTTTTCAATGGTTACTTTTCTTATAATGGTATTTTCCTGTCATGTAGCATAACCATATTTGAATTGCTTTATGTGGAATTAGACAAGAATATATAATAACCGAGAAAGGATGTCTCAATTACAAGGTACAAACGTTGTTTTGAATTAGGCGTCCCATCAGCTAATTTAAATGTAAAGGTCCTTTGTGGTCGCCCTTACCTCTCTGCTGGCCCCCTGTCGTGCTTGAACAACTTCATGTTAGAGGTGTCAAGTTTATCAAGGTCCACAACAAAAAAAGATCACACCTTCAGCATTGTAGCAGTATGTAGTGCTAGTATCTGTTCAGAATTGCAAAAAAGACATGAAAAAAGAAGTTATATCAGTCATATAAGGTAATGGAGTAACTCTGAAGGACATTTACGTGCTCGACATGAAGACAGAGCCACTATTATCAGCCAGTGCTGGGTGACTGACAGAGGCCTCTGATACTGTTTCAACCTGTTTTTTGGTTCACAGTTTCACAAACCAGCACGCCCAACACGGGAGGTGTCAGGCTAATTGCTGAGGCACAAAAAAGGACCATTAACAGGTAGGGTGACCAGATAGTCAATGTCAGAGAGGACAGGATTCATCTTGCCATCAGAAGCTGAATCAAGCACCATGTGCCAACACTTGTCTGCCGCTGCACAAAGACAGAAATGTCAACACATTCTATACAAACTTAGTTTTGTCATCTTGTTTTGTTCAGTTGACTCCTCTGCCGGCCCCTGGAGGATGGGCTCCCCCTTTGGGTCTGGTTAGGGTTAGGGCTTCCTCTGCCGG
>JAODKN010000134.1:20377133-20387649 GCA_026774425.1 Petrocephalus zakoni | reverse complement strand
CTGGTTAGGGTTAGGGCTTCCTCTGCCGGCCCCTGGAGGATGGGCTCCCCCTTTGGGTCTGGTTCCTACCAAGGTTTTTTCCTTCCAGGGAGTTTTTCCTTGCCACTCTCGCCTCTGGCTTGCTCACTGGGGGGGTTTTATGTGGCAGAGATAATGTAAAGCGCACAATGTAATATTGTGACAATGTGCTATATTTATTAATTATATTAATATATAATTGCATTGCATTGCAAATTGTATTTATAAACTACTATTTCAATTAAAAGGACCTGGCTTTTACTTAAGCACTGACTTCTTGGTGCATGCTGACTGGTCAGTCTCTTATAATCATGCATGTGATGGTAATGTTAATGTAAAACAACTGGATGAGTCTTTCAATCAAACAAACTAGTCAAAGCTCAAGAAGAACTGAACTATTTCACCAAGCACAGGAGCCTTTCAGTTTCAAAGAAGCTTGTAAAACCTGAAATAGCTCAAGGTGTTCTTATGACGTGGATTATCTGGTCACCCTATCGACTGGTTGTATACATGGAGTTGTATAGTTGATGCTTTTATCAAAAATGACTTACGCATTTTATTAATGGAAGCTGGACATCTTATTGGAAACTTGATCTGGTTCTCTGTAAGGTTGTAACTCCATGTACTTTACTAAACCAGCTCGTTACTGCTAAAATTAGAAAGATACGCAAACCAGGTTAGCAACGTCAACCCAATGATTTTCGGATCTCTGAGTCACGATAAATAGCTCTTAACACCAGACATCACCTGCTGATTAAGAAAGTCTTTCAGTGTTTTGGATTTCCGTTTTAAAACTGTCACATTGCTGAAGGATGTGAACTTGACTCCAGTTTCTGGAGGCAGTTTCCTGCAGCTGTGTAATTCATAACAGGGCATCAAGAAATGCTTATCTGTCTTATATAAGTCATGGAACAAAAGGGAAGGTTTTAAATGTTTTAAAAAGTATTTGCAATTTTACACCGATAATGTGGCACCCCATGTTTCATATCCCATTACGCTGTTTTCTTGGAATTCCGCCATTTTTGTTCTTCTTTCTTTCGTTTCGTACTGACAACGGATGTAGTTCTGTCCCCAAGAAGGAAAGACCACTAGTAATAGTAAGTTGTTTTATCTTCATAAGGGACTGCAGTCCTGCACCTTGCCCATCTGCCATCTTGTGCAGAACACACCATGGGCCTTGGGCAACCCACGTTAACACTGAAACAGTTTATCGGGCTGGTTTTGTGGGTGCATTGCAAACACAAACAGACAAACCAAACCGCATCCTTTCTGTAAGCTATTTATCTGATTGGTTTCAGAAGTACGCTCGTTTACAGGGCCTTTGTACTAGACTGTATGTTACTGTACTGTAGGTGGCTTTTAATTACTACTTCGGCAGGCACCCTGACAAACAGATCAAAAGCCACAACATATGTAACGTTTGCAAGAACAAATGAACTTTTAAGTATTTCTGCAAATGGCTACCTCACTAAATATTTTGGCTAAATACCATTAGAACAATTTGGTAGATTGTAGGAAAAGAAAAAAACCTCTGTCAATAATTGTTTTTCTGGCAATAAATATAGTATAGTTTTGGGGTCCCTGTAATACTTTCCAGTAGGAGGCACTATACACACAGTTTTTCAATAAAGTCTGGGGATATACAGTGTTCGTGATAATTCTGGTAATATGCTTATTAGTGCCACAGAGGTCCCAAAAAATAACTTTAAATTTTATGTTATAGGCATGACAATCCGAATGCAACTTTTTGATAATTATTGGTGCAAGTGTGGTTCCATTACAAGGTCGATTCAATAAAATTTATTTTCATAGTGTTTTTCACAAGTCGCTTTAAATGGGTGTGTTGTGATACTTTACAACGGTATTGAGAGAATAATGCAAAATAGGGAAGATGAAAGACAAAGAAATGAAAGAAAGCCAACTGACAACAGAGGAGAGGAACCAAAAACTCCTGAGTAGGAAGAAAAAAACCTCTGGGGGTCCAAAGCCACCTGGCTGCCCAACCTCCCTGGGCATGCTAACATTATAGAAAAAGAAAGTGTGGCCTTGCTTGTTAAATCAAGGTGTAAGCTGGTCTGGCTCCATTACAACCATAACGTCACCCAGGGCATGATATTTTTCACTTTAATCTGGGCCGGCGTGCGACTCTGCCAGTTACTGCTTGTGATCTGAAGGTTGCTAGACCAAATCCTATGACGGTAAAATGGTAAAATGTTTCACTGTATGGCCCATAACCATTTCTGCTCTCTCACATGTACATGCTTTGAATGAAAGCATCATGTAATTACATGAACCTAGGCTGAACAAATTTTTTTGTATCAAATGATAGCAGAAACCAGTTATGTCCGAAATCTATATCAAAGACCTGAATCGAGGTTGAGCCAGGCATTTTTTAATTGATAGGTATCGGCTACCACATCTATTTAATTTCCTGTTTCTGCCAAATGTATGTCAGTTGCGCAGATTGTGAAGTTCCATCACAAGTAAGTAAACCGGAGGCACGTGGCTTGAAACCACCAGCTATTTAGATGTCAGTCACATGTAAATTCTTTAAATTGGAATTGGGGAGTGGGGATGTGTTCTGCCAGGGCACAATACAAGCTACAATCGCCACTGAATGTTTGCCATGCCATTCTTTTCAATGCTATCAAGAGGAAGTCGCAACAAAGCATCATTTAATACCGCAAATCTAATTAGGCACTTGCTGAAATATCATAAGGAAGAAAACTGTGAAATCGTTAGGCTTGGTCAGATGTGGAGTGCACCAACGCCCACTCTCTGTGTATGTATATTTAAATATTTATTAAAAGGGATTGGGATTCAGAATCACTAGATATAAATACTGAATGGATTAGATCAAATACTAACCCGTACAACACACCCATTATATGTTTCTTTTTCTTGAAGAGCAACTTTTCAGATTTTCCAGTCTTTCACAAAATCTACTTTACAAAACGTTGCATGCATGGATTAATTTACCCCATAGCATAAAATGTAGCGTCCATCATGTGCCAGAGACAGGACTGCCTACATTTTGGGTTAAGGCAGAAACTGGCCTGTGTCTCTGCAGAGAGTAACCCTTGTCCCCCTCTCTGCAGCACTAGCGGAGCCCGTGCTGTGCCTCCTCTGTGGCAAAAGCTTCAGGAGCCACACAAGTCCCATGGAGCAGCAGTCTCTGCACAGCACGATCTGGGGCCACATCTGCGCCGACTGCAGACGCTCCCTTCCTAGCCATGCCACCCTGCGCCGCCACCAAAGGCTGCACACACGTGGGCAATGCCGCCAAAGTCCAGCCGACTAAACTCCTCAATGAAGCCTTATTTTGTGCATTGCAACTTACATTCAGAATTGCATTTCAATTTAAGAAGCAAAGAATGAACCCTGTGCATTATTATAGCTACCTAACGCTTCAGTGGGTTGCAGAATATTTTAAAGGCAGTTTTGTCATCCAAACAAATAATTCATTTACTCCCCCATTTTATACATTCTTGTTCCTTAATTCCCATTTCTGTGTCTCTTTAACTCTCTGTAGGCCCGAGTGACATGACCTTGGGTTGCAAGTACTGTGGGCGGTATTTCCGTGATGAGGGCTCCTTGCGTTCCCACCGCCGCATCCACAGTGGCGAGAAGCCCTATCAGTGTGAACGCTGCCCCAAGAGGTTCAGCCTGAAGCACCAGCTAGACACCCACCACAGGGTGCATACCGGTACTGTGCATGACCATGCAGCACTCGTGCCTGCAGCTTCGCTCTGCTAACTTGCTTTGTATGTACATGCACCCCATCCTCATGGTTCAACCCTTTTGTGGCCCTCAGATCAGGGAAAATCTGTTTATGTCTATAAGCAGCAAGTATGACAGTGGCTAAGGGTGTAAAGGTGTAACCCAAAGGTTGTCCCAGTAGGACAATATAATTAAATATAATTCAATAATATAATTAAACTTTAATTACTCCCAATTTAATGGCGGGACACTTACAATGAAAGCCTCAGATAAGCATAACAAGAGTGCTTTGTTGAGTCTTCCTGCCGTCTGCATCATCTCTGTTGACTTACAAACCTTCAAGCAGCCAAGGCCAATCTCACACCATATTTCATCCCCTCTCCCTGAACTAGGTGAGAAACCCTTCGAGTGTCGCTTGTGCGGCCAGCGTTCCCGCGACTACTCAGCAATGATCAAGCACCTCCGCACCCATGGGGGCGCAGCCCCCTACCAGTGCACCATCTGCCTGGAGTTCTGCAGCAGCCTGGCTGCGATGCAGAAGCATATCAAGACTCACCCCGCGAAGGACTTCCCAGCCGACTGGAACATTAACAGCACCTACCTGTACATCTGCCACAACTGATGTCCAGGCATCGTACCTGCCAATCCGCAGGACACAAAACTAAATTCATTTTACTTTGGCTGCAAAAAAGAAACGACAATTTCCAAGTAAATGCTTAGTATAGTACAAGTTTCTCTAAGTACTTGATCCATGCCCAAATACAGACAAAATCAACATAAGGGTTGATTTTCCACTGCACCATGTAGGGTTGGGCGATATTCAGTTTTCAAACGCGATACAATGTCTTTTAATAATATAGCGATATACGATATTATCGTTCAGCACTGAGCAGACCGACAAAAGTAGCGAATGATTAGAGACTAAGCTCTTTATTGAGTTCTTAATGGCCTCTATTCAGGAACTGAACAACCCTGAACCAATTACAACGTCAGAAACACAAGGAAGTCAGATGCCAGACTGTTGCGCCACATTTGGGAAATACAACTGTTTACAACAACAACAGAATAAAGGGCTATGTACACATTGCCCTATGATATGATATAATCACCCCCGGGGCAACATTACTTTTAAAAACTGTCACTCATTAACAAAAGTTGTAGGGTTTGGCTGGTGTCGGTCTTAAGCCCCTTTCAGGCATGCACTGTCAACCGGTACTTTTTTAGACATTAATTATACGTAGAGGAACTGTATATGTGAACAGAAATGTCCGAAACAGACTTAATTTACCCTGCTAGAACCGTAATACAAAGTCCGGATAACCTCCGATAGATCTTCAGGTGTGAATGGAGCAGGACATGTCCGAAACAGTCCGAAACAGGACATTTTACAGACTTTACCCGACGAATGCAATACTGCACGCTTCTGTAATATATGGCTTTCCATTATTTCGCTGATATTGCAGGTACATCTAAATAAATGTAGAATTAATATCAAAGCTAAAATAATGGTCATTGCAGAAAGATATATTTATTATGTGTCATGTCCTGCCTGCTGCATACTCTATTCCAGCACGACCCCGCGGACCGACCGGAATATTTCTACCCCCACCACCACCTAAATCAAGATATCTTGACATTTCAAGCACTCATGGGGGGGCCCTGGTGGCCCTAAGCGGCCACTTAGTTCGCATATGCCTTGGGCCGGCTCTGTGTATGGACATGACTTTAACTACAAGCAGCAAGGGCTGATAATAAGCAAGAAAACCATCTAGTATTCTTCTTAATGAGCAGGTCAGGCATCTTTGTTTTCTTCAGTGCGTGTGTAACACGTCTTTGACGGTTATTGTTTCAAAGCGAAAGCTGACATCGTTAGTGAAGGCTGCCAACATCGCCACGATAATATTGACATATCGCCCAAGCCTAGCACCAGGCACTGTACTCTTTTTTGAAGTACCAAAAGTACAGTACCGGGTGCTGTGGAAAAACGTCCAAAGACACAACGATATTCTGAAACATCAAGACAATGAAGACAAGCAATGCAGAAACACACATACTAGATCTCAACAGATCTATACTCTATATCCTTTCAGTGATTGAGGGATTAAAAATAGGCATTAAAAGATCCTAACCGGCAGTACAACAGGTTGGCATCCAACTACAGCACTTGGTACTAGTTATCAAAGCCGTTAATGAAAGGACAGATAGCAAATACAGCTGTGGGCTAGGGCTGTCACGAATCAGCCGGCACAGGCCAGAGGGAATTTGTTTTAAAAGACAAGATTCCAACCAAGATTTTTGCTTTGTTTCAACTCCTATTCAACTCTATATCACATTAAATCAAATGCCTAACTGTAATTACTGAACCAAACGTAAGCTTTCAGTGTTGTGTTAAACCTTTTTATAAGAAAAAATGCACCCTTTGTTGTTTGGAAAAATGTATGCAGAATCAATTATTAAACATAATTTAATAAGTTATTTATGGCTTATTAATAACAAAAATACTTGACTAATAAAAAGTTTAAGGTGCATCATTCACCAGTATTCATCATTGTTATTGTAGACATATTTCGAAACACTGTTTTCAGGTTTTATGCTTTTAATATGAAACCTGGACAAGGATTATTTTAGCATAATTTAACTAAAAGCCCAAATGGACGTAGCCATGCCATCTGAATGGACGTGAGACTGACAGCCCTGCTGTATGTGTGTGGCAGGAAAGCTGTCATGTAGAATGTAGCAGAGTTAATAAATTGCGTTTGAAAAATTGCCTTTATCATTTATATTATGTACATGTATAACCGTAATTATAATACTCTGGAACTTGCTGCTTTCATTTTGGGAAAAAAAATAAATTTCTGTGTTTTACAAAAAAGTAAAAATGTACTTTTTTTTGTTTTACAAAAAACTTAGGCTTTGTATTAGTATTAGTATTTTATTATTGTGGATGTGCCTGTCATATAAAGTGTATTTGACAAAACACAGGAAATGTTTTCTAAATACCTAATATGGACAGAACTGTACTCATATGTCCATAAATGTACACATATACATAAACATCTGAATTGCTTTGGTTGTGAAAATGAACTTTTACTGGACTTCCAGGTTATAATGGAATGGTCAGATTTAAAACACCAATGCCAAACCCATCATTCCGTCTGTTCTAAGGATGAGTCTGTGAGTGACGTGATACATTAGTCTAGTTGATACAATCAAGGTGTTAACCTTAACCTAATACTTTGATTCTGAGCATTTGATCTTAAAATTAAAAACTGATGCACAGTTAAGTTCTCTACAAGATGTTTAATTACTATTCACTGCCAAATATAAATTTTTAATTAATTTTTAACTGCACTTATGTGGGTCCTGTGAAATGTCTAATCTTTCGAATAAATGCAACCTTCCATACCCTTAATGTCCCCAAATTCACGGTAGGTACATATTCGTGCAATTGCTTCTAAATTAAATGTCTTGGGAGGCTTATTGGCCATTTAAGGTGTATGAAACAAATTTTACAACCGTATTTCTCTATATAACAAATGGAATTAACAAGTGGAGTAAAAAAAAAGAACTGATGGACACATGATGGTGGGCAAATCATATATTATTATGTTGAACACACCAATTTGTTAATAGACCTATATCTGTATGAAATCTAACATACACTTTATATTAAGCATTGCACATTTCTTTTCTTATTTAACCAAATAAAATGTTCTAGTAGTAGTAGAGATTTACCTCTGTCAGTCTCAGCTGTATATATATACACATTCAAAAAGCAAGAAAAAGAAATCATGACGGACTGCAGTCTAAACAGTCCATAATCACTTATGTAGGCCCTGTAGTATAACTAGGGCTGCCACCTCTGATTTGCGAAAAACCGGGACACTTTTTTTGGAGGGGGCTGGGGTTTCTGCCACCAGTCAAATAAAAGTGTAGACATGGCCAACGGTCGCTGTTTTACAAGTTTTTACGGATACAGGAGACAGTAGAAGGAACCAAGTGAGGATTTATTTGAAACTACAAAATTCTAAATAAAATGTCAATTTTAACAAAGAAAACGGGACAATTTGGGAAAGAATATCAACTTTCCTCAAAAACAAGAACAGTCCCGGGAAAACCTGGACAGGTGGCAACCCTAAGTGTAACCTAAGTGAAACTTTGGTACTCACCCGTAATTTTAATAAATAATTCTAAATTGATAACAACAAATTAAACTAATTGATGACAAATTAAAAATAAGAATGTAAGAATTAAAAATAAAGTATTCAACAAACCATAGGATAAAGTACACATACACACAAATATATGTGTGTGCTCTACATCTTACATAAAAATAGATTTCTTTTATATATATAAAACACATAGGACCACCTGACAAAGTTTTGCCGTTCAACTTACAATCGTCGGAATTTTAGCGTTGTTACTATGCCGTTCTGTCTCTGCCCCACCCGCCGCATACAGACGCATGCGCACACACAAGCAGTAACTTCCCAGTTCGTCTAGCAAACGCTGCGACGCGGAAGGGCCACCGGTAAGAAGGAAACGTGCACACGGGAAAAATCAGCTAAAACTCCCCACTCGATTTTTGTCGAAACATCCATTGATCTATTTCAATTAAAGAGAGGCTTTAATCTGTGAATGATCAATAAATAAATCTCCACTCAGACCGCCGTGCTAGAAGAGCAGTTTTTGAATTGCATTAATTGGACGCACTGTATTTAAAACGCACAGCACCGACATAGCCTAAGAAGCTAACCTACCGCCTGTGACCACCATGTGTCGCTGTTTAATAAGAAAATGTCTCGTGGTTCCCGTGTTGCTGTTAGGAAAGCTTGAGATGGAACTGTACTAGGTTATCTGGGGCTGCTCTAGAAAAAGCCTGAGTTACTGAGTTACTGATCACATCATACAACTAAGGCCTCTAAAGCTCACTCTGAGCTGTCTGCTGCAACTTGATGTGCCTTGGTTTCTTGTTATGGCATCAACCTTAAGAGTAATACATCCAGCAGAAATATATGGATGTCCTAAATAGCGACAGTAAAGTGTGTAATGTACCCTGAAGACAAGGCTAGCAGAAAAGAGCCATATGAAAGCATACCACATGGAGGAATAGTAAGCTAAAATATCAATGTCTCAAAATTTGATAAGCATGTACAAGAAATGTGTCTTCTGACTGCTTTGTCTTCTGGCTCAGCTTTTTCTTCACCAATACAGAACAGTACAACGCTCGTATGACTGTTGACGATACACTGATCTGATCTCTCTCATTTGATTCTTCCAGCAACCTTGCACAGCAACCTCTGAAAAACCTCAGGCACAGAACATGGTCCATTTGGGCTCTAGCCCGCATGAGAAGTTCTGCTGGAGGTACAAGTTGAAAATGTTCCAGACACGGGCCTCAGCCAAAAGCTCCCAGCACACCCTCACTATACATTTAGGTCCACCTGCCATCTGATCCCACTCACCACTAGGGGTCCTTTTTCACCATGCCAGGTACCGTGCTTTTCAAAATTTTAACTTTACTACCCCCAGAGAGCAACTGGTTTGCAGCATTATATAGTATAAAACACGGGACAAACAGAGGTGTAAATTTCAGGTCCAGAAAATAAAAATTCAGACCAAGAATTGGTTTCAACCAACTAGCTGAGTACTCTGTGACTGTGACTCTTTATGTTCAACTGGATGGTTGAAACAAAAGCTTGTTCTGGACTTTCACTTTCTGGACATGAATAGGACAAAGGGTACTGAATACAACAGCCTGAGAAGCAACAGTATTCCTCATCTGTCACTTCATAGCAGTTCTCATTAAAAACATACAAAAAATGCAATGATAAAAAATCATATACAATATACCAATCATACTATTCATGTAATGATAAAGGCCCCTAATATAAATAATGTCCTAAAATAACCACAAAATAATCTGCCGGGTTACTGTGGAAATGTTAACAGTAAATTTATACTGACCAAAGTAACACAGGCAGGATCATATATAACATAAATATGGTCAAATTTCCCAGTAACAACATCATTATCAACAACAGTGTTAGGTCTCACCCAGATAGTGAAACAGCCCAGACTATCTATGTTCCTTATGTTAATTCTGTAGAAAATGTCACTGGGGCATTCATGATATTCAGCTGCTTGAAAGCCCTGTCACAATAGATTATGAAATCATCTAAAACAGGAACATGATTATATTCATTATCATGTAGTAGACTGATTATAGCTGAGTCAGCTGCAAATGTTAAAATGTGTTCATTGACATGTTGACTATGGCAAACATCAGTGTAAAGAAAGTAAAGCAGAGGAGAATCTCTGGTCCCAGCATCAAGTACTACTATATCATTATAGGACTGCTGCTGATAAATGGAGTGAATCTTTTCTAGTGAGTGATAGGCAGGGGGTGCATTTCCTGGATTAAATGGCATCCCTGTGTTGTGATTGCACTGAATTGTTTTGAACTGAAATTAATTAAATTCAAAATCCAATTCATGAATTGAATGAGGCACAACTCATAAATTCTCCCTGGTTGGCTGCATAATGAGTTAACCAATCAAACTTGCTAGGCGTTCAGTCACATCCTTAGAACAGGGAAGGGGAATCACCCCTCACGACCAGCAATGGTAGAGATTTGTGCAAGTCAGACAGTACCGTCCAGGAAACCCAGCTGATGATCTAAATTTTGTTTTGCAGGTAGACATAAGAACATAAGAACATAAGAACTATACAAACGAGAGGAGGCCATTCGGCCCATCAAGCTCGCTTGAGGAGAACT
>JAODKN010000134.1:20357798-20377033 GCA_026774425.1 Petrocephalus zakoni | reverse complement strand
CAAAGCGGGAAAACAAGTATCAAGAAGGGCACAGGCAACAGAGGTCAGTGTTGTCGCACCCACCAAACAATGAAACACTTTGGGATCCTGGTTCACAACCTCCCAGGCCGGGACACAGTCCAGTCCCACCCTCCAGATATGGCCATCTATCTGTTTCAGCCAAGTGTTACATGGGCATCCCCTTGGCCTGGTCCAGCTGCTTGGGTCCTCAGCAATGATGACCCTATGAGCTGGATCACCCTTAGGGAGTCGCGCCAAATGGCCATAGTCCCGTAAGTGACACTCCCTCACAATGCAGGTAATGTGCCTTATTCGGGTCTCCTTGCACAACTGCTCATTTGACACAGTCAAAACAGGGTTTTTATTTTATTTGTAGTGATGTATTGATGGGGAGTGTATGAGAAGAAGAAAGATGTTAACTGTGTCCCTGTGCTTTGGAATTTTGTTTTTAGTTTGCTCTGATTAGGCTATTAAACTTATTGCCTGACTCTTACGTAGTAGTTATCATGCCATGATGAAATGTTACTGACGGTTTGCCTGCAGTAGTAAAAGAATGTTTTTCACGCTGCCATGCACTTAGGGTGCTTTTCCACTGCACGAAGTTCGGTACTTTAGGTACTTTTGCTTTTCCATTGACTTCCGGTCGAGTACTCGCACCAAAAATTCAAGTACTGAAAGTGCCAAACCAGTTGGGGTACTTCTTTGGTACTTCGGTACTTTGAGACGTAGCTTGCAAAGCTTTTGCTGTCTACTTGTTATGCAAATAGCCCGATTCTGAAACAAAATGCGATCGACCTCTTGATAAAACGTTACAAACTCAGAAAACAGCAATAAACAAAGTAAAAAAAATAATTGCGATCTGGTCGAAAGAACAGATACGACAAGATCTAGATGGCATAACAAGAAATTAAAAAAAGATTTTATTTAATGTATACTACTGCAGCACGGTACTGGAGAGTCCCCAGATATATGGATGTGATTCTTTTGTAATAAATATTGGGGTATTTATAAATTAGTTAACTTAAAATTTAATAAAATAAAATAAAAAAAATAGTTAATATAAATTTCTCACAAACCTGTCTAGGAGTGATTTAAGTAGCAAGAATGATTGTAATCGTCTCGGAGAACGCGTGCAGCGCCCAATCAAAAGCAGTGTAGGTAAACTATAAAACATATATTGGATATATGTACAGTACGGTACTTGCTGGGGTGGAAAAACTCAATTATACGTATGCGCGTGCATGTGAGTTGAGAAGTCGTGGTGCAAAGTAGAAAACATAAAACACATGGCCAGAATACAGACATCTCACCTCTCCTGGAGTCTCCCGCAAATTGACAGTAGCACCCAGATACCCACAAGCAGCTGCATCTAAGCCTTACATCACCAAGTGCAATGCAAAGCGTTGGATGCAGTGGTGTAAAGCACACCGCTATTGGACTTTAGAGCGGTGGAGACGTATCCTCTGGAGTGACGAATCACGCTTCTCTGTCTTCTGGACGAGTCTGGGTTTGGCAGATTCCAGGAGAATAGTACTTGCCAGACAGCTTTGTAGTCAAGTAAAAAGTTTGGTTGAGGGGTGATTATAGTTTGGGGTTGTTTTTCAGGGGTTGGGTTTGGACCCTTAGTTCCAGTGAAAGGAACTCTTAATGCTTCAGCTTATGAAGCCCTTTTGGACAATTTCATGTTCCCAAAATTGTGGGAACAATTTGGGGATGGCCCCTTCCTGTTCCAACATGACTGCGCAGCAGTGCACAAAGCAAGATCTATAAAGACATGGATGAGCGAGTTTGGTGTGGAGGAAGTTGACTGGCCTGCCCACAGCCCTGACCTCAAACCGACAGAACAACTTTGGGATGAATTAGAGTGGAGACGCGAGCCTTCTTGTTCAACATCAGTGCCTGACCTTACAAATGCTCTCCTGGAAGAATGTCAAAAATTCCCATAAACACACTCCTATATATAGGTGTCCACTTAGGAATCTTGTCCAACCATGGCCATGCCATTATCACCAGGGCAACCAACTGCAACCAATTATGCTAGTTGCATAATTGCATAATATTACAGTACAAATCTAAACAATTTAAAAACGGGCACATAAATACAAAATACAGTTCAGTAAAGTAATCTTGGTTTCAATTACCAAACTTGTCTTGACAGAGATTGCTGATAGTCAGCATCGTGATATTGTTTATCTCAGATTGTATTTGGTTGTTGTTTCTGGTAAACTGAAACTTTTCGTAACCCTGACTTAGTAATTCTATGGAACACTCCCAGGTTTAGCGTGGAGTCCTAAGATAACAGTGTGATTGGCGAGGGGGGGGGGGTAGCTGGGATAACTTAAGCTTGAATTGGCCAAGCTGGATTAAATGATCATAGATAACTGACTAGGCAATATATATCAAAACCTTGCTATCAAAACCATGATCGGTTAGTCTGTGATTGGTTGACTAAAATGGCAAAAGCAAGGGCACAATTCCTATGCATTTTTCTGGGCAAGCAGAAAATGGATGGATGGGTGTTCATATAGTACTTCTTAGGACACCCTAAGAGCTTTACAGGTGGCCACTTAAGAATCCTTTTGTTATTAGACCCAGGTAAATGTGGAACTAGTTATTTTGGGAGCAGTGTGAGGCTCAGCAGGCTAAAGGTTGATTAATACTTTTGTGTGGAATTTACACCTGATTCTAGTGATTCTAATGTAGCCATGGACCCTTCACCATACCCCTTTTTTGTAAGGGAGCAAAGAAAGTGTACATCCCAGCTGTACATGTATCACTGATTGAAACTGAAGCACTATTTGTTTCGAGCATTAAATGACGCATTATAGGCATCGTAGCAACAGGTCTACAAAACACTCAGGATGACGGCGGCAATTTCAGCAGGAAAGTCACATGTCTATAGGCTCTTGAGCAATGCCCTTAACCCCCAGCTCCATGAATTCTGCTGCAGGTGGCTGCTCTTCGCTGCAAATCTTGCACTTACTCACATATGTGTGTCAAGGAGAGCAAGACGGGGTAGGCAAACAGAGAATTACCCTACTGGGATCAATAAAAGTGTCAAAATTATTGTTTTTTTTTTGTTTTGCAGGTGCCATTAGATGTAGAAGGAAATACTGCCATTGTGTGTAAGTATGGCTGAAAAAAAAATAATTCTAATATAATCTTAATATTCAATGAGAGTTGCAGCAACTATAGCAGATACTGTACTAATGATATCCTTGTAAAAAACTCTCTGGTTGTACTACACAGAAGAGTATCCTGCCCCATTCCCATTTCCTCTGTATGTTTCCAGGGATTATCCTTCCGGTCGTCTTTCTACTTTGTCTAATCAGCATACTATACTATTTCTGTTCTATGAAGAGGAAAAGAGGAGGATTATATCCCAGTAACACTGGTGGTAAGTAGCCTGCTGCTAATGTTTCAAAGTTTCATTTCAGATATTCATCCATCCCTGTACCCACTGCATCTCCACAGCAAGGTCTGTAGACAATTCAGAGACTGTAGGAGGATACTGACACAATGGGTATGGAAGTCAACAATGCTACCCATGATAGTACTGTATACTATAGGTGACACAGGTGGCCATCTAGGGTGCCAGCTTCTAGGGGAATACCAACTTGCCAGCCTGTATCACTTTGCCTCAAGAGGGGGGGCACTGGTGGTGACCGATAGTGACTGTATCACTGTTTTTGAACTGGTGGGTCCAGGGACTGTGTTCACTGGGTCGTGGAGTGGACTTTCCTTGTTAAACCACCCACACACTCCCCTCCCCAGTCTGCAAATTTTATCGGCAGCGCCCATAGGGTTATGTATGTTTTGTATGGCGTTTAATTTCTCAAAACCCGCACACATATATATACGCATATATGCGCTCGCAAGCAAACCCAAATGTGGCTTCTAAGGCTAAACCAGCAGAGAACCACCGCACCATCTCCAAAAGTATGTGTTGTTTCCTAACAGTGCTTAGAAAAAAACAGTATACTGATGTGCACAGCATGGAAAAGATGATAAGTAGGAATGACATCAGATATCTTCCACCGTACAGCAACGAGCAACTGCCTGATGTTCTGGGTGAGCCCACACTGCTTACATGTATTATTGAGGCCTTTTCTTAGAATGACTGTGCCTAAGTTGTATATTATCTTCTAAGCCAGGGGTGGGCAATCTTATCCGCAAAGGGCCGGTGTGTAAGCGGGTTTTTGCTGCAACTCTCTAATTAGGTTACTATTAGAGGACTGATTGGCTGAGGAGTCCACACACCTGGGTTTGAACAGCTGACCTAAAGGTTATCCCAGAAACCTGCATACACACCGGCCCTTTGAGGATAAGATTGCCCACCCCTGTTCTAAGCTAATAGACTATTTTTATTTAACCAAAATGCAGTACTTCAAATGCACTACTAGACAAAAGTTTTTGAACACTTGTGATGTTATATATTTTATTAGAGTTTAAGCACTCATTGCCACATACGAAAGAAAAAAAGATTAAGGAAGGACAATTAAGGAAGTTTATAATAATGACAAATACTACCTATACAGTAACAGGCTTGTGAAATAGCTTTTTACAGTGACCATGGTTGAACCAATTCTATAAATTCTGTTCATTAAATATTTGAGCTTTACCCCCCAGGAGAAGTGCTTACAAATGATCAGCTCCACCTGGCTGTGTAGCCCTGACTTTTATATCCATTCCACCTCTCCACAATGCACAGATAACTGTACTGACCATGTGATCATTTTCAACTTTCTCTCAAAGTTGTATAAATTTGGGCACCCTAACAGGAAAATTACATCAATATTTAGTAGATCCTCCTTTTGCAGAAATAACAGCCTCTAAACGCTTCCTATAGCTTCCACTGAGAGTCTAGATTCTGGTTGAATTTTGGACCATTCTTCTTTACAAAACATCTCCAGTTCAGTCAGGTTTGATGGTTTCCGAGCATGGACAGCCCGCTTGAAGTCACACTACAGATTTTCAATAATGTTCAGGTCTGGGGACTGAGATGGCCATTCCAGGATGTTGTACTTGTTCCTCTGCATGAATACCTTAGTAGATTTTGAGCAATGTTTAGGGTCGTTGTCTTGTTGAAATATCCAGCCCTGGCGCAACTTTGTTCTCAAGAATCTGCTGATATTGACTGGAATCCATGCAACCCTCAACTTTAACAAGATTCCCAGTACTTGCACTATGACTGTTCTCACCATCCTTCGCCTCTGCTTATCTAAGATTTTTCTTGGCCTGCCACTTCGGGCCTTAAGTAGAACTGTGCCTGTGGTCTTCTATTTCCTCACTGTTCCTCACAGTGGAAACTGACAGCTGAAATCTCTGAGGGAGTTTTTTGTATCCTTCCCCTAAACCGTGATGTTGAACAATTCTTATTTTCACGTCATTTGAGAGTTGTTTTGAGGCTCCCATGTTGCCACTCTTCAGAGAAGATGCAACAAGGAGAAAAACTTGCAATCGGGCACCTTAAATACCCTTTCTCATGATTGGATTCACCTGTGTATGTAGGTCAAGGGTCAATGAGCTTACCAAACAAATTTCGTGTTCCAATAATAAGTGCTAAAGGTATTTAAATGAATAAAATGACAAGGGTCCCCAAATTTATGCATCTGCCTAATTTTGTTTAACTATTGCACACTTTCTGTAAATCCTATAAACTTCATTTCACTTCTCAAATATCATACATTCATCTGCTGTTTCAATTTCAATGAAATTGCTGATCCAAACAACCAATGATTTCTAAAGAAAAATCATGAAAATTATCACTTATCAATTATAACTTTTGCATACCACTATATATTCATCAAGGTGTTCTGATACCAAGCCGTTTTTTGTACCCTTTACTTACAGCCCCTGGCATTAACAGTGCCCCGCTGAGAGTTGTGCTGGACAACTTGGATGTGCTAGAGGAGCTTATCATGCTGTTGGACCCTGAGTGTACTGCTGCTAAGACCACCCGCCATGTGGCTGCCCAGTGTTCATTCTCAGCTACCTGGATCAACTACACTTATTCCATGCGAGACATTAAGAGTCCCTTAAAAGCTGTGCTAGAGGGAATTACAACAAAATTCCCAGAATGGACCGTTGGTGACCTTGCAAAGGTATTCGCAGACATCGGTCGTGGCGATGCAGTGGCAGCGCTCGCCAGGCTTCCCGAACGAGAGGCCGTTTGAGTCTGCACTGCTAGTTTGCATGGCATAAAGACAGAAAGTTTCACAAATGTTTCACAGATGTTTCAAATTGGTTTCTGCCTTAGGGAGGTCTCTAAAGCCCCAAATTATTTAGAGCGGTCGTCATTCAGCCATTTTGGGGAAGGTGGGGGGTCGCATGTAACTGGGAATGCTTAAATTTTACGGCAAACGTCAATAATCATTTACAGTAATAATTTAAAACCAAAGTTTAAACCATGAAGTCTCTCTACACTGTAAGAAAAGTCCGCAAAAATAGGGTCCAATGTACCATGTTAATATGAAGGAATACGAACGAATAATGTACTGGTAATTTTCTTGTTTTACGTTAGAGCTGGGATTACATATTTTTTGAATATGTGAATATATCTTCAAAACGTGATTAATTTTTATTAAAGACCATTTGGATTCTCATTTTTACAATGTACATTTTCACAGTGTTTGTGATGTTCTGTCAGTGAATAAAAATGCAGGGGTGGGATGTTTGCTGATCTGGTGAATGGCTGTTTGGACAGGGGTCAAGAGGTTTCTTCTGCTTTCAAAGAAGGGCTATGGAAGCTCATGTTCACGAGGGAGTGAAATGAGGCCACAAAATCTCGCAATAGCGAGGCTTTAAAAGTCAGAATTCTGACTTGTCACCTTTGTGCGATGTCACGATTTTTAGGGTTTGTAGCATCCAATAATGTAATAACCGTTAATATAATGACTGCCAATAACTCAAAATGTTTTTTTGTGTAATAAAAGCTGATAACGTTTTGAACATTCCAAAACACTCATAGTCCAGTGTTGAACAAGTGATAAGAACATAAGAAATTTACAAATGAGAGGAGGCCATTCGGCCCATCAAGCTTGTTTGGGGAGAACTCAACTAATAGGTCAGAGATTTTGGATAGGGGTCAAGAGGTCTGATGTTATAATGCTCAAGTATAAAAGCCTCCATGGAAGGATTCATCATTCAGGGATGGCTAGAAGCTCACCATGTTTGGCACTTTTTAATGCAGTGCTAAGGGATGGAAGATCACAGACATTCAACATTGGTTTTCAATCTTGCCCTTCACACAGAAATTTCTAGGGTTTCTCAGAATCTTTCAATAATACTACGCAATACTGATGGCTAAATTTCTTAATTGCTTTCAATCGTACTTTGTCTTCTTATAATGTTGGAAGATTTGATCATAAAGTGCACTTTTCCACTGCTCAAAGTACTGTATTTTTGGTACAGTACTTTTGCTTTTCCGAAGACTTTCAGTCGAGTACCAGTACCAAAACTTGAAGTACCAAAAGTGCCAAACCAGTTGGGGTACTTCTTTGGTACTTTTGATACTTTGGGATGGGGGTTAGGGTTAGGTTATAACTTGCATTTATTGTCGATTGGTTATGCAAATAGCCCCATTCTGAAACAATACAACAGCTGTCTTGAAAAAAGTTACAAACTCAGAAAACAATAAACAAAGTAATAATAATAATTGCGATCTGGCCAGAAGAACAGACAACTGTTACAGATGTAGTACACTGTCCTGTTACAGATCTGTTATCTACGAGACACAGCACTGGGAAGGGCTCCTCAGTGTGTGTTAAACAGCAAGGATGCAAATGATTATGATAGTCTCGGAGAATGCATGTAGGGTTTATGCAAAATCAGGTAAACTTTAGACTGATTTTAAAAACATATATGGGATAATCTATTAAAGGAATAATCATTAAAATTGCAAAGTTAGCCAAGTTATTTCCCTAAGCCAGAATAAAAACGTTTTAGCGAAACTAACCCCTGAGCTATGAAGCCCGTGCAGAGGTGAAAGTAAGAAAAGCACTGTAAGAACTGCATGTGCATAACATGTGATGTTAGATTTAATATCCAAAATCGTCCAGCTGTATACTACAGCCATTTTCCGAAGTACAAAATAACCTGCCTCACGTTGTGCTTTTTATTCAGCGCTGATACCAGTTTTAACGCCAGTGGGAAACCAACACTAAATTACCATATTTTTTGTATTTCATTGAGGCACCAAAAGTACAGTACCTGGAAAAGTGGTCACAATGTGGTCCTTCTGAGAATTTATAAATCACATTTATTTGCATTTTATACTGTGTACAATTTTTGAAATTGGGGTTACTAAGAAAACTATACCAAAATGTGTCTGTGTACTAATGTATAAGGAAACGTCATAAAAGTTGTTCAATTTTGTAGTTCTTTTATTCAGAGAATGTACTAAACATACTAAAGATAAGTATTAAAAACTGTACTATTGCATAATGCCTTTGAAAAGGACTGATCGAGTGATTACTCCAGAATAACTGCATTTCAAACATCTTAACATCTTTATTAAGCAAATAACATCATAAATAAAAAAAGTGCATAGAAAAATTAAACAGGTTTAGAAATATGTATACAATTATGTACAAACTCAAGTTCTTTATACAAGGTAACAAAGCCAAGTTCACCAGTATTTCTAATTTTTTTCCCCAAATCTTTTTATGCTTTAAAATAAAGTTGGTATACATTGTTTGAAGAACAGTACTGGGAGCAATTTCCATGTTAAAAATTCGGTAAAACTAGTGCTTTGCATTCTTCATTGCACACAAGCCAGATCTGCAGGACAGCTGAGACCAAGCCATATTTATGCACTTGCATTCCTTTAAACCTTATGAGCTACTGAGGTAGAATCCTTGCAAGAGCATTGTAGGGCAAGGTACCACGTAACACACACCATTAACGGTTTAATGGCGATAAAGAACAAGTAGTACTGGGTGGGGGGGAAAATGGTCCTCCTCACTGTGTTATGAAAAAGCTACTCAGGGGCAATGAATCTGGCTGAAAGATGATGGGGAGGGAGACTTGCTCATTACCAGGCTGTTTACGACTTATTGCAGCGTAAAGTAAAATACTGGGGAACTAATAACTTTTGCTTTATGCTAAAGTATAAAGCAAACATTAACTGAAATACAGGAAGCCAAGTTACAATAAACATTCCAGATACGTTCAATCACAATTATCTTAAAAGATAAAGAATCTGTCATATGGATAATGTAATTAGCATTGTTTTTACATTATGGACAGCAAAGAATTCACTCTACATCCCAATTACTATGGGTTTGTTAACGGAAAACATGGAACTTAACAGTTAAATTCAACATACAAAACCCACTTTTCCTTTCAATAATGTACAAAGCCAGTAGTTTCCAAATGACTTATTGGAGTGTTGGTGGCAAAACCAGAATTAAGTTATTGCACTTAGAATTAAGGAAGTGAAAAACCAAATACAAAATGGTCCATAATAAGGGCAGGTAGTGTTTCTCACATAAATAGAATTTAAAAGGCATTCATAATTATTCAGTTAAAAATTCCATGTTCCTAGACAGATAATCAAATCTAGATGAATTTTGGAGATGGTAGGGAGGTTGGAAAGATAAGCTTTTACAAAAGAAAAAACAGCCAAACAGTATCAGTTTAGAGATGTCTATTGACAGACTGAAACCATCAGATGGAGACATATCAGTAAAAAGCCAATAGGAGTACCCAGGGGAAAAAAAATATATATTTCCTAAAATGCAACCAACATCTTCCCCGAAAGTAGTATAGATCCAGATTCAAAGCTTTGCAACATCTTTTTCTAGGAAAGCCAAACGCTCCACAGATTTTCTCTGTGTGCATCCGTAAAGCTTCACTGAATGCACAAGACTAAGGAATGATTTAAAAATCTAAAATGAACAGTGGGATAAAAGACTAGGGAATTCCCCTGATAAGGTGTCAGAGGGGAACACGCACAACTGGCTGCTGCAATGATGCGAGTGTGAGGGATGTTTCTGCGTCATGGAAAAAACTGCATGTAGTAGCAACTGGCGACACCGTTTTGAGACATGAAACCAGTGACGATAGATGTATTTTTAGATTTCGTCTTCTCAGAACAACTTCCTTTACCAGCTGCATGCAGTACTTTCCTAGGGTGCATTACACTCGTTTGTTTTGGCACCTGGGATTGTCAAACAAAGAGGCAGAAAGGAAGCAAAGTGGTGGCTCAGTTTAACTGACGACAGGAGAGAAGTGCCCCTCTGTTCTCCTTTGCCCTCCAGCTATCATAAGCTCCTTCTCATCATCATCATCATGCCTGCCCAGTCCCTCTCCCAGCAAAGCTCAGCCAGCTCTCCTTCAGCTGACAGCAGCATTTGGAGGACCTTCACTTCCACAGACTTGTCTCCCTAGTTCAGGAAGCGACGGCAGCGTCTGGCTCCACAGTTGCAGTTCAGCTTGTTGCTGGCGTCTTCGATGGGGAACTTGTAGTCGTAGGTGAGCTCCTCCCCCCGGTAGATCTTGCGTAGAGCGAAGATCACTATGTGCTTCTGGCCCTCCACGTTGATGACACGCGAGTAGCAGTTGGGCTCACAGGAGTGGTTGATGAAACGCGCTGCGTTCCCATGCATGGTGGCGTCTACCACATCAAAGTCGTCGATGCGGAACATATAGCAGCCAATGCCCTGCAGAACATGCAGAGAGGCAACAGGATTATTTAAGCACAGAGTGGGTGGGGAAATGATTCAGAATGGTAACCTTTACCTCTGGTTGACCCTTTCAGTGAAGGGGAAAAAAAAACCTTAATGTATATTTTGTATAACCTAAATGTATATTTATATATGTAACACAATTTTAAAAGTCATTAATAAATCACTGCAATCAGTAAAATTCAGAAACAGACTAAGGTTCTGTCCGCAGCACAGAGCTATGCAGTGTGTGTGTGTGTGTGTGTGTGTGTGTGTGTGGGTGGCTCTGAGTTGTGGGGAAAGGTCGCCAGCTCACATCCTGTGGTTTTGTAGAGTGATTCTACCATTGAGCCCCCGAGTATGGCCATTAACCCCCAGCTGCTCTAGGGACTGGTTGACCCCACTTTCTCAGTTGCACGTCACTTGAGATAAGTGTCTATGAAGTAATGTAAGCTAAAGCTAACAGTACACTAATAGCTAGCTACCATGATATATATTGTAGCAACTAGCAACAAAAGTTTCAGAGATGGACCATTGAGGTATTCAGTATTTCATGAAGAAAACATTTTCATTCCACCCAAAGGAAGCATGCAGTTACATCACTTTTAAAAATGTTAAAACAATTGAATATTATATTAATCCAAGGTCTAAAACTGAGAACTGAAAATTCTGTTACAAGTGTCACTATACCTCAAAATTAGCCCCTTTATACTCAGATTTCAGCTTTTATTACACAACCATCTCACCTTGCCATCATAATATTTCTCCCTTTTGTCTGTAAGGACAGAACGAATGACAATTCCAGAATACTCAATGACCATTTCCCCAGCATCGATATTCCTCTTGCAAAACAGGCCGCGGCCATGGATCGCAGACCTGAAAGAGACCAGAGCCCACAGATGACATTATACAAACAAAATAAAATAGTTATACCCCACCTTACATCATTAATTGGTTCAGGAGGCCCTGATGTAAGCCTAATTTTGGGGTAACCCGAAAATGGCTTAAAAATGCCTGAGAAGGACTAATAAATAGACAGTCATTTCCATTGACATAAATGCACCTTTGTTTCATTATAAGTCAGTGTTCACTTTGCAATCTTAAAAGTCAATGTTCACCTAGTATTCACAAAAACAAAATAGAAGTTACTGTAATAAGTGACTACATTTATATATATAAATATTTCGTAGTGTTTCGTCAAACCCCTCCAGTCTGCTATTGTGAATACTAATGCAAATGGACCATGTTAATTTCAGTAAATTCTGTTCATTATTTAAAATGATCCAATTCTTGCAAGCAAAAGTGAAATTAGTTGAGCATGAAGAACTTTTAGAACAAGTCGTAATTATTTTCGTCCTTCATTTCGTTCTTTTACAGTAATATGCATGCGTCGTGTGTGATGTAAAGTTGCAAAAAATGACTGTGTGAAATTGATTACTTCAGACGTAAAGTCGAATTTGACGTATGCTGAAACGACATATACCAGCGCGCTACTATATATGGCAACTACATTTACATCTACATACTAGCAGTTCTAAATAATTATATGGTCAGTCTTCTAAGATCAAGAGAAAAACAGGGCTCCAGACCAAAAATTGGCTTTATAATAAGGTGCAAACAAACTTGCAGACAAATCTCACTTTGCCCCTGCTCTCCACCTTTGGTGTTACTCTAGTCCTTCACTACAGTTCTTTCCTCCAGTTTTTATATTCATCTAAGTTAAATGCCAACTCCTCTTTGCAAGTTTAAAATGACATTGAAAATGGCATGTTTCCTTTACACAAGTTTACCAGACCATTCAGGCAGCTTTAGTTTCCTTTTCCTGCTGCATGTGACAAGTCAGAATTTTACACAAATTAAACCCTGGGGAGTCATGTACTTTTGATTTGATTCAGCTTTGTGCCGAAAAGCTGTGTCCAGCTGAGCAGCTGAAAGGGACAGAACATGCAGACCACGACTTGATCCAGAACTAACCATTTTGTTGTGAGGCCATATTATTGGGCCTCGAGGCAGATGACTGGGAACTAGGACAGTAACCATTTTCATTTTCGTTGTGTATTGCTCAGTATGCCATATTTGGTTCTATGTACATAATTTCCAGTGAAGTCTGTAATGTCACACCCCTATCCTTGACTTAATACTTTCGGTTGCAACCGTGACCATTTTATCTGCAGTTAGCCCTGAGGAAGGTAGACGACGCAAACCTGTACACTCCCACTGCTTCCTTTGAAGTTCTCTCCAGATGTCGGAAGCGCATGGCCATAGGAAGCTCCATACTAGTCGCACGCCTTTGGGGGAAGCAAGTAAACAGAGCTAAGCAACAAGCTATCAGCACTCAGGAGGAGAGAGAAATACACTCAGCCCAGTGTAAATTGGACAGAGTGCTTTCTAAATAACCAAATCTCCTACAATACATGCAAAGTTAGTGTTTTGGCATTTTATTCCCAGTTAATTAATGGTTCAACCCAATACAAAAAAGAAAAAAATGTTTAAGCAGGAAGTTTATGTTGCCCATTTCCTATCTACCTGGGTGATCTCTACAAGCAAGGAAAGCAACTCATTTTGTTAAGGTAAGGCAAGGCAATACTGTAAAAATACAGCAGTCTACTTGACATTGTGATATGCACAAGATGACATTTAAGTAAAATGTGGTAATTATGTATATACTACTGCAATCACAAAACAGAACAGAGCCTTCTCTGCCAGCAGCTGTTTATTACCTGGTGGATTTCAGTGGAACTTCTTCCTCATCATCATCATAAGGGCCATTGTCAGGTAACTGTCTGTGCTGGGAAGCCAGGAAGTTAAACATGTCGAAGGTGGACTTCCTGTGAAGAAATATGAGGCAACAATGTTCAACATACCATTAAAAAATGGTTTATCAGAAAAGGTTATACTGTTTTCACTGAAAGCACACAAAATTAATTAACTATTTTATGTGCAAAGACTAAGATTTCTGGTGAAAAATAACACGAGCATGTATTTATGATGGTGCACCGTGCCAAGTGATTAAAATTCTGTGTTCACCTAAGATAAACCTCAGAGCGGGCACAGCCAGTGGGATTGACAGGAAGCTCCTCTTCTTGGGTGTCCTGCTTGTGGAAGCGAAAGGTGTGACGCTGGCAGCGCTTGGCACCCTGCAGCTGCTCCACAAGGAAGACCACTGCGTCATGGAGGACGCCCAGCATGCGTGCCCCACTCATGCCGACGAAGGACAGCTGCCTGAGACGCGCTCCGGCGCGGGCCTCCTGCACACCATCGATCACAGCCTTCCAAGCCACTAACAAACAAGAAAGAGCATCAGGTCAGTATTCAAGGTGTATTTTTCCTACAGCTTACAAGGACTTGATATTTATCATTTAACTGCAAGGTACAATCAGCTACACTTACCAGAATTAGTCACCAACAGTCATCCGAATAATAAGAAAGGTATGTGAGTGTGTACGCAAATTGTTTGTTCAAGCACACACACAATGATGTGTGTGTGTATTTATATATATATTTATATATATATATATTTATAGACACACACACACACAGACAGGAGGCTTGTGAGAAGATAGTAACCTACCCTCTATACTGTCTGCTTCTACACTGAAGCCATCTTCACTGGAGATCTCATAGCGTAGATGAGGCTGATCTTTGTTGACTGGGCACTCATCATCCAACTCTGGTGGTGGCATCTCATCATCTGAGCTTGAAATTACTCCTGTGTAAAAAATATCCCAAAATGCATCATGAACGATAACAACAGCACGAATCCCAAAGAAGATTTCATTGACCAGAAAGATTAAGTGGCCCAAATGTTGCCAAGTCATTATTAAGTAACTAACGTCAAAACAAGTATGGCATGCGTATGGGGGAGCCACCTGAGTGTTTATTCCAGTCAATTAGGGCATAGCGCCCAGCGCAGTCCCACATAAGCGGCTTGCTGTAGTTGACATCCCCTGCCTTACATGCTGAAGATAAGCGATCCCATGGTCCTGGCCTGTGACATAAAAAAAAAACAACAAAATGATATTGCTGATAAAACACAAAAAAAAAACAAACATTCTCAACCCACTAGGGTAACGCCATCATTAATCATGTCATCCAAGCGACAAATATATTTTCAGTTACTTCCTATATCCTTTCAAGCGATTTCAGCCAATATCAACTTATTGTACCATGAATACGCATTTGAAAACATTTTAAGCAGTTTTAAGTTTTATACTAAGATAGTTCAGTCATATTTGCATATATGTTCATAGCGGTTTCCTTTGGCTAATTCTTTGAGTCAGTTCATTCCCACTTCTTAAAAAGCAAAACAAAAATTATTCATAAGGCCATGGTCACTAATGTTTACTTTGGGTTCTCAAAGCTGCCTTGGCGTTCTTCCTTTAGATCATCCAGGTCCAAAACACCCTTCACAGTGGGAGTTTTTATGCGGACACCTCCGGACCTGATGGGAACACCATGTTAAATTTATGAGGATGACAGGACCAGACAAGCAAAAACTTGGTTTCTCTAAACCCCATTAATAAATTTTCCCCACCCACCTTGCCACAGAACTGTTAATCTTGCGTTGTTCTTCCAGCATAGTAGAAGGTTCCACCTCCGTAACATCTGCCTTTGACTTCTTGGCTATGATACGGTCTGAGAGGGACGATACTCTTTTAATGCGGACTTGAGAACGGGGGCGAGAGCTTGTGCTGACGGGTGTAGCTGCAGGTTCTGGTTCAACGAGGAGGTCAAGGGGCAACACCACGGAGTTTGGTGCTGGCACTCTGTTCCAGGTGCGTACATGAGAAGGGCTCAGAATGCTGGCTCCAGCAGGACTGTAGCAGCTAGCCATGGCTTTCTTAATTATGGCTTGGGCATTTAGTGAGGACTTGTCTTGAACAGTGGTCAGCTCAGGGCTGGCGACAGGGCCGATATTTAACTTATTTCTCTTGGGGTTAGGAGTAGCTCTCCTACTCTTGGACTTTTTTATCCCAGGAGCAGTATTATTAATGGTTACTTTTGATTTCCTTCCCAGTAAGGCTTCAGGAGCTGCCACCATCCCATTACCGCTGTGGGCTACTGGGTGGATGGAGGCTGTAGGGTGCACCACAGATAACGATGTCACAGGGGTCACCATCTTGGGGGCTTGAGTTTGCACTGTCGGTCCTGCAACACCTGACATGTTTCCTGCAGCTGCCAGAGTAGCAGACAGGGCATTGCTTTGAAGGAGGCTAGCAATTTGATTAACACAAGCATAGGAAGGAGAGCTGGGATTAGGTAACTGAAAAGTGTTGTTCTCTGGATTTTTGACAAAAATTTGACCGAGGCGATTGACAAGCAAGACATGCGGGGTAGAGTCAACACTGGGGCCACCTACCTCACGAACTGTGAGTATTGCATGACCCGGTAAAGACTGATTTACTACCTGTTGCTGGGGCTCCAGGGCTGGCCTGGGGGTGGAAAAGTTTATCGAGATTGTACGTCCAGCAAAAGTTTCTTTCTGTAAAGGTGAAGAACTACAACCATTTATTAAAATGGGGGTGGGTGTAGAGATAGGGGCAGGATGAGATATAGGACGTATTGGCTGGCACTGGGAGACATCCCTCAACTGAAAAGACAGACCTTCAGGTTTGGCGATGGTGTGAGAAGATATGGCTGCACCACCCGTTGGTAAAGTATGTGCCGGATACATGGGGACAGGTAACGGATTATAGGACCCAAGAGGGAGACCGGAGGTTGGTGTCAAAGATACAATGGTTTCATTCTGAGTTGTAAAACCAGAGGAAACATAAGTCACTGCAACAGGAACAGGACGACATGTTTCAGTGGGTGATAACAAGGAGGTTCGAAAATTCTCCACAGACGGCAGAACTGTCATCCTGGTAGACTGCAGAGGGTCAACTGTGGCACGGATGTGGGCAACGGATGCAGGTCTGAAAGAGGGCATTGGGAGCTGCACCGATATGGGGTGTCGTAATGGGCCCGGAGAAGCCTGAGAACTATCAGGAACAGCTCTCTGAAGAAAAGGTGTGGACTGAAGAGGACCCACCATCATACTGTGGCTGCCACTATCGGGGCCTTCTAACAAACCGTTTTTATCCATGCTTTCAGTTTCAGGGTTCAAGTCAACCGCAGAACCATCCTCAGCAGAAACAAAATGCCCACTGCTGGGATCCAAGAAAACTCCTCGGTGATCTTTGTTTGACTCTTTGTTGACTGAATCTTGGATTGTTACCGGATCAGTCATGCAAACATACGGTAAAGGAAGGTCACGACACTCTTGGACAAGAGGGCGCTCCGTAGGCACATCGGAATTAGGCTCTCTTTGTATCAGTAAACCCTTAGAAACCTCTGCAAAAGTCATATTATCATCATAATTTTTGGCAGATATACTAATTGACTGTTGAGGACCAGAGGGCAGGTCTACAGGGGGACATTTTCTTACTTCATTTGTTTCCATAAAAGCTGTGTGAGTTGCGAGTGAGTCGGCTGCTATGTAATGCAACAAAGTATGCTCTGTAATGGCACCTTCCTGTTTATTGGAATTTTCTGTTTTTGGGGATCCACAGTGTGTATAACCATATGGTACTTCTGAGGAAGAGGTACTGGCTTTAGCCAATGTACCACAACCAGGGTATGTAGTGGCCACAGTCAGGTTGCATGAACCATTAGTCTGCCTGTCCTCATGATGCACTGAATGAAGTATCTGGTTAGGATTTTGAATTTGAGACTGGGAAGAGCTCTTTAAGTTCTGAGTACCATCACTTGTGACCATGCTAGCATCACTTTCTGCCCCATCATCCACGCCATCTAGTTGGGAAATGGTACCTGAGGAAGAGGGTGTTAGAGCTTGCGATACCTCCTTATGGACAGTGTGGGTCACTACTGTACGGGAGAAATTATAGTAATTCTCCATGTCATCATCAGAGGACGTGTTACCCCAGTCCTCCCTGGGTGGCAGGCTGGATTCAGCAGAAACTCTGACATGAGTTTTCCTTTTAGCCATGTCTACCTCACCATCACGAAACTCGTCTGGGTTCTCCTCTCCATCCCCACAAACTACAATCTGGGCTCCACAGTTCATTGCAACACCTTCATTGAGCAAGGTCTCTTCAAATTCTAGGTCTGTGGCTATACCCACATCAGAGTCAGCATCAAAAGGACTATAAGGGAAATTCTGATTAGAAACAAGAGAAGTGTTCTTTCCTGGTAAAATGTTTGCTGAAACTTGTGGTTCTGATGATACAGTAAAATCATGTGGCCTCTCTGCTGTTCTTTTTAAATCACAAGACAACCGTCTTGGGGACGGGTGAACGGTTTGTGAAGATGACAAATTGCCTGGTATAGTTAAAGCAAGAGTCTCTTGCCATTGGGATTGAGGGAAAAGTCCTGAGGTAGAGTGGGGCACTACCATCCTGGTACCATGTGTTAAAGGAGTGCTGCGACCCCCAAGACGGGCTGAAGAACAGGGAAGCTGGTTTTCAGTAGCACCAACAGTGAAATCTGGAGAGGTGGCTGGAGAGTTCTTAGGGTGCTGGGAACCAGCTTCACGAAGGGTGATCGCTCCTGAGGATGTACCCAAGGGTGGGGAAGAGATGCGACTACGGGTCCCAGTGGCAGCTGAGCTGGGGCTATGGCGCCGTGGACGACAGGTCTCATCCAAATCACTAATGGTGAGTATATGGTGAGACTTGGACAGAGTCACCCCTAATGAGGAGGAAATGCCAGTCAGATAGCTGTTAAATTAGCATCATTATTAGGCATTTTACTACTTCTTCTTAATAATAATAATAATAATAATAATAATAGGATTATTGATATTGAATCTGTGCCAATTAACAATGAATATTGATTTCAAAAAAAGGATTTTTTTTAAACAAATGACATTTGACCAAGTTTTCCCAAAATTATTAACCCCAAAGGAATCCCACCAAATACTGCATTTTTGCAGGCCCATTTATACATGTTGTGGTTACCTGGGGAAGGGAGGGGTCGAGACATTCCCCCCGCAGGTTTCCTGGTTTGAGGATAACCAGGGATTTTGGGTCTCGCTCCTGGGTCTGGCTTTGATAGGGGGGGTGGGATGTAAGGTTCTTCTGTTGGAGGATGATTTGGAGACTTGGGGGCATCCATGGATTTAGTTTCTGTTAAAATTTTTGGAATACATAGCAGCACAGCACAGTAAATGGAAAATGTATTTGCCCAGCTGTGTGCTTCTCTGACATACACACACTGGCACAATCCAAACCATTTCAGATACTGTAGTATATCTTGAGGTTAATAAAAAAAAATTCTTGCATTCTTAAGATAGTCGTTGTATGCTTAATTTATTCTTAATGTTGCACCCTTGAGAAAAGTACAGAAAGAGGCATGCGGCCATGGCGCAGGCAAGTCTCTAAGAAATTATGCAAATGCAATATGGGACTAAGCTCATCACTGGAAACGTTCCTTAGGCTTACTCGAAGCGACAAGTATTTTAGGAACTGCAGCAACCTGGATTGATAACTGATTAACAGATAGGAAGCAGCGAGTAGTTATAAGAGGTACAATGTCACAGTGGGCCTGCGTTCATAGTGGGGTACCGCA
>JAODKN010000134.1:20304652-20328834 GCA_026774425.1 Petrocephalus zakoni | reverse complement strand
AGTGCTTAAAAATGTAAAATATCACAGCACCACCTACAGTCTTTGCACTGGGCAGCCAACTTGAATCCGAAACTCGGTGTACTCTGCGCTGCACCGAGCTTTTGTCTCGGATTTTTGGGAGACGGGAGCGCGCATGTCGTCACTTCCGGCCTCGAGGCTCGGAATCTGACTTGGATTCAGACCTCCAGAGGGTAAAGGAACGCACGAATAGCCCTTTATTCTGTTGTTGTTGTAAATAGTTGTATTTCCCAAATGTGGCACAACAGTCTGGCATCTGACTTCCTTGTGTTTCTGACATTGTAATTGGTTCAGGGTTTCTTCAGTTCCTGAATAGAGGCCGTTAACTCAATAAAGAGCTTAGTCTCTGATCATTCGCTACTTTTGTCGGTCTGCTCAGTGCTGCAGTCATGTAATCGATGATATCGTATACTGCTATATTATTAAGAGACACTGTATTGCGTTTGAAAACTGAATATCGCCCAACCCTATCTCTCACATTTGTATTTGGTGCGTTCCTTAAACTCTCTGAAAAATGGTTAGCTGTATCTGAGCCTGACTTCAGGACTACCCACTTGAAACATCTGATGCCCGACCTGATGGCAAAGCCTTCAGTCTTAGATATTTTTGGAACAAGCATCAGGTGATGTCATTTAAATTTCCTGGTTCCCCTTTCTCTTTCTGGCTTGAAAAATCTGTAGTAGTTATGGAAATTAGGCTAGTTGCAGCAGAATTAGTGAAGCAATATATGTCTTCCAATATACATGCTACATTAAAAATGTACAAAGCTAAAATTCTGCGACGAGGCTGTTGATATTGCAACAATAGCATCACCACATTTCTCAAGCTTAGCACTGACTTTTTCTAAATGAAGACCATTTGTTTGTACCTGAGGAATACCATTCTGAGGTCCTTTCTCAAGGCGCTCTTTCAGTTTCCTCCTCTTCCTTTTCACAACCACCATGCTTGCATCTCGAGAACCCATATTCTGAGATCCAGAGAGAAGCTAGAAGTGCAAAACAAGCAAAAAGTGTACACACTTTTCAATACTGTGTTTTCTACATTTTTTTCTATTGCTACTAAGAGTAATTTGGAAACGTAAACTTATGTAGTTTTTCCAAGGCTGATGACAAACCTTGTAAAACCAACATGGTATTGCACCAAGTCATTACCTGAGAGGACTTCAGTTGCTTCTGTTGGTCAATTTTAATAAGCTGGACTTTTGCCCTCTTTAATAGATGAAACATTCTCTTGTTTGCACCAGTGAGACGAATTCGGTGAGAAGTGCCCTTCTCTTCCAGAACCACTCTGTCACTTTCCGCACTATGATCAAGCTCTTCCTTGGAGTTATGACCTTCTGGGTCAATCGATTCTGCTGCAGAGGATACTAACAAACATAAAAGCATAAGCATAAGGATTGGTTGTCAAACCCATTTATATTGCACAGTACTGACATAACCCATGCCAAAACTCAAAAATGGCAATTTAAAAACACAACATTAATTAATCACTACAAGACCATATCAAAACAGGCAAAAGGAAGATAAAAGCTTTACCGTTTGGCACATCCACTGGCCCAGTGGAGTCTACAGCCATGTCAGGTTTGCTTTCTTCTACTGAGTCTGTAGTCGTATCAGATTTGTTCTTCTCATCTGCAGCACTCCGTTCAATGTGAGATTTCAAAAACTCAGAACTAAGTGTTCGGACACAAACTGATACTTTACGCACGACACCTGGAGAGTCAAGGTCTTCTATCTTCAACTTGCCTTTTTCCAAGTTGCCTTTTTCCGAGAGCGAAGATGGTCTAGAACCTTTTACTGCTGTATCTTCCTCTGTATTCAATGCTTCAGAAGAGGACTTTAAAGTTGGTTTAACCAGATCACTAATATGTTTCCTTCTTTTTTTCCGTGTGCCTGTATTCAGCTTCTTTAATTTCTTGTACACGTCAAAGTGAGGAGTTTTCTTGTTTAGCTTTTTGGTTTTATTCAAAGCAGAACTTGCACTAACTGATGAAAGAAAATCAGAAGATTTCTCTCCCTTGCAGACTTGTTCATTATGCTTTGCCAGTGTGTACACTTCTCCGCCAGAGGAGCCAAGTACTCGCCATTTAAAGCTAGGCTCCCGCAAAAGGGATTTTCGCTTTCCAGACAAGCTTTCTGAAAGTCGGCTTTCAGTAGCAAGTGTAGAGTTCTGGTCAGGCTCTGGAGTTATTGACAAATCAATATCCAACAGCCCACCTTTTGGAAGGTCATCATCTTGCACTGAGGGTTCAGGAAATTGGTGGTCTTCTACAGGACCATCTTTCTTTTTAAATGAGCGATGGTGCAAATTAAAGTGGTGGCCTTTTTTGGGAGAGGCCCTGCGTGGCAAAACAGACATGCCAGCATCATCCATGAATCTCTTTGGGGTTTTAATGACACGCGAGGAACGTGCACTAACCACGGGCATTATAAAGTGGCGGATATTCTTGAGAAACTTTGATTTACCTTGCTGGATATTCCTGGAAAGCAAGTGTGGCCCGGCCTGAAGCCCATCTGTCTCATCTTGACTAAGAAGCTGCGCGGTCAAGCCCAATTCTACTTTCTTGCTTAAAACTGTTGGCTTAACTCTTGGCCGCTTCATCCCAAGGAATGGAAGGGGTGAGGCAGGAACTGGTTTCCTTCGGTATTTCTTCTTTAGAACACCAGCTAGTTTGGGCCTTGATGGGGTCGATGTGGCAACAGGAGAGGAATTATCCAATGCAGCATCCTCCTCTTTGGGCAACTTTGAAAGTCCACCACGTTTCAATCTTGCTCCGATTAATGATCTGCATCTCTTTTTCCCACGGTTTAATGGCTGTCTTATGTAACATGAATGGGACTTTTCAGAAATTGGAGGATCCAACACAAGAACTTCACCTTCCGTTGTCTCCTGTTCCAGCTCTCCTTTGCTTTCTGCTTGCGAGTCTGGCATAGTCTGAGGTTCAGAAGAACTTGATTCAAAGGCATTTGTGGGCTCCAAGTCCTTTCGGCTTGAGGAAGAACATTCTGTATTTTGAAGTCCCATTTCACTTGGTACAGATTTTGGTTCAACAATAGCAGCTAATATTAATTCCTCAGTCTGGACCTCATTCTGGGCAGCAGGCAAGACTGACTGGGTTTCAGCACCATTGTTTTGCTTACTCTTACGTTTATGGGTTGTCCAAGGTTTGTGGCCACGCTTTTTGCGGGATGAGGTTAGAGGTGATCTAGTCTTTTGCTTAGAGGTGGGAGAAGTGATTACCTCCAAAGTCAGAGGTTCTTGTGAAATTTCACTGATATTATCCGCAGTGAACTCTTTATCAGCAGGATCAGGATTAATTCTCCTGATAAAAAGAGATGGCTGCATGCTGTTTTGTTTTCCCGGAGAGGAAACCAATTTCAGCTGAAGCGGTGGAACTGCTTTTTGTGATATCAAAATATCGTCCGTTTGTGTTCCCTCCTCTGGATTTGCTTGCACTACCTCTACCTTTTCAACTTCAAGTAATGCCTTGGGTGTTTCACTGTCTAAAGGCTTTCCTTGCCTCTCTTCAGGCTGCATTACAGAGGCAGTATCAACTTTGGCATCCTGGTTATCCATCATGTCCTGGCTCTGAGTCACCCAAGAATCTGCTGATGCAGCTTGGATACCTTCTGGCGTTACTTTTGTCACACCTACAGTCTTTCCAAAATCTACGGACTCTTCTATCTTTGTATCTTTACTCTTGCCTTTAACAACTGTCAGCGTCCAAACAAATTTACTTTGTTTCTTCCGAGAAGAACTCTTGCTACCCCTACCACTATAACGAGACCGGCCTGAATCGGCTAGCATAGCCTTAGGGTTCCTCACCCTTGTCAATTTCAAGCCAGGAACCCGCATATCTTCACCTGGTCTTTCATACAATAAGCTCTCACCAGGTTCCACAGATGGTGTTTCCAACTCAGTAGCCAAAGAAAGTTTCATATCAGAAGCTTTGAAGACATCCCTCTGCTCCTCCCTACCAACTCCTTTTTTGTCCTCTGTGCACACTGGTTTGTCAGCTCCTGGGTCTGAAACCTCTGACAGTGCCCTGGTCGTGCTTTCTTCCTGGCTGTTGCTCTCCGATTCAACAATAAGGTCTCCATTGCCTCCCAATAACAAAGCTGGCTTTTTACGTCGCACCTTTCCCACCCTGCAGACTTCACTTCTCACTTTTGAAACTGCAGCATTTCCCTTGCTTCTTCTTCGATCAGGTATGGATTCAGAACTTCTGTTTTCCGAAAGTAAACCAAGCTCCGCCAGAGTGTTTGTGTCCTCCATTTTCTGGTTAGCCACCTCACATTTAGCTCCAGCTTCACTATCATTTGATTCCATTCTCTTACCTAACAGTCGGCGGCCCTGTCTTGTGGTTGCAAGACTTTGCCCAGTATCACTTAGTTGCTCTGGGTTTTCTGCCTCACAAGTTACTCTCCCTCTCTTTAACTTAACATGAGCACTTGAAAGTTGAGCTCCTTGTATTTTCCTAGTTTTTGTTAAAAACTTGAACCCAGCAACTTTGAGCTTTTTCACAGCTTTTTTACGAGTTACCACTTCTTTTTTAGCTGTCCTTTTAGTAACCAGCTTCATTGTGATCTTGGGCTTTGAGGCGGTTTGAGACTTCAATCCTTCTTTATTTATTTTAGAAGGGCTGTTGTATGATGAACTCTTACAACCACTTCTCTGCGACTTAGTATTTTCAGTTCTTGGTCTGCGTGCCTGATTAACTTTTGAAACTTTTGCAGAAGCTGGGGGTTTTGCATTAGTTTCTGCTGTAGCCAAAACTGGAGGGGGCTTGTCTTGTATCTGCTTTGATAACTGAATTTGGACAGGTTTGCCTATAAAAAAGACAGAGAGAGTCAAAGGGGAGGAAAAAGCTAGATTTTGTCACCTGTGTATGAAATGTCACACTTTTCAAGTGGGTTTCACCTTACATGCAGGTATACTCTCGCAGCCCAGGGTGGTTATAGTACATGCATATATGTGTGTCCATATAAGGTGCTCACTGCCTTAAGTCCCCAAAATGGTTTCAGGCTAATAATGACCCTTCACTGGATAAGGAGTTATGGAAGATTGATAGTCAAAATCCAAGCTAATATGTGAACTCCACTGACACAACCACTTGTTACACTGGACAAGTAAAAGTAGGACACACTACGAATGTAACTATAATCAGCAGTTAAATCAGTCAAATGTTAACTAGGTGGGGGGTGGGGGGGATTAACTGTGATGCCTGAACTTTTAATGTGCTGAACTGCAGTGATGGAGAATCTGCAATATGCAGAGCAGATTTTAAACAAATAGGGAGAAAGAAGAGGAAAATAAATTCACCATTTCCTGGACAAATAGGGCTGAATGGGATTATTTAAAACTTCAACTACACATTTATATTTTAATTATTATATTTAATAAAAAAATCCAGGCATGCTTAGCATAGTGAACATGATAAGCAAATACTGAGATTATTGTACGCATACACAATTTTTGACAATGCTGCATCTCTAAGTGGGAAGGCTAAAAGACAAGGCGGTTTATGGAAGAGCATTTTACCATTTTAAGGATCAATTGATCTACATCATGGGTAAAGCACTTCCTTTAATTAGGTTCAGAGCTCATAAACAAGACAAGCACATCCATAAAACAAAACTAAAGGATTTTTCTACAATGAGAATAGTCTTATTTGTACCACTGGCAAGACAAACAGCAAGTGTAAAACACCATAACCATGCTTGTAATTTACAGCTGGGTGATATCTGTTTTATATTAGTGCTGTTGATCATTTTTTGTGTATCTCTGGAAAAGTGTCAATTGGCAGATCAGATTTAAAGACATGTCACGAACCGTGTAAACTCATCTGAAACACTGGCTTCACAATCTTAGTCAAAAAAAAAAAATCACCATTATAACCGATGTTTACATTCACTGAAACCTTTCCACACAAAATGAGAAATAAAAAAAAAACACAAGAAGGCATGAATTAAAAGCCAATTAATTATCTTGCTTTGTGTACAGGCATAACTTCCCTGACAGAGTAATTGGTTAGCCACTGTCAGATATCAAAACCACGTTAGTGGTCTGTTAATGTCAATTACTGACATTAACATTTCCATTTCACACCAAACCTACCAAATAGCTCGAATGTACTACTCTATACTGACACAATTCCGCTTCCATGTGCATCAGCCTATTTCTATAGCTGCCATTATCATCCCTACAAATGCAACCACATTCCTCCTTTTTGCAAAGCAAAAATACCTAAATTATGCAGTGACAATAAACTTAATATAATATGGAAAATAATGTTTTAAGATCCTTTTAAGTGAAAATCAGAAGTAATAATTAAAGAAAAAATAGCACACCAAAAATGACAATGTTTCGACTAGGTCCTCCATTACTACAATTACAGTTCACAAATTATGCAACAAAGCAGTGCCTATGATCAGGAAGGATACCTACTTTTGCAGGAACGTTGTCCTAAACGAAGCGGGGTCCTGTGGCCTCCTTTTTTCACTTCAAACCCACAGAAATCATCTCCCTTAAAGATGGGCAAACAAACAGGTCTTTATTATACCATGCACTTAACCAACATCAAGTCAGCCAATTCAGTTATAGTCCTTAAAGTATTGTAATTAACTAGATGAGGACTTCAATCTAATGAAAAGTGGTGACAGAAAAAGTTTGGATACTGATGCAATTTGTGCAATGCAATTTGATTCTTAAACTACAAAATACAGCTAAAATAGTAAGATATGTTGTATGCTTAAAAACTAATTTATTTGATAGCTCAGAATAATTGCAACAATTTAGACCATCAGGAACAGGGTAAAATGAAATTAATAAAAATGCTGAGCTCTCAAAAAATGTATGAAAAATATCAATAAGTAGTATGTAGGATAGAATATATAGATACAAATTAACAGTATAAAAGGATTTACAATAAACAATAAATGTGGGAAACCAGGAAAAGGTATTAACTTAAAGAGCAAAGGATCATAGTATGAAACTTTCCATACAGCTAATATGAATAATCAGTGAATATCACAACATTAGTTGCTGGCTTTTCAATACTCCACATCACGCATGATCATTTCAAGCTACCTCAATTCTTCTGCTCAGTAAACAGAAAAAAATTTAAATCCTTCTATGAATGCATTAATAAAGTATTGCAAAATATGCTGGATTCATGTGGTGAAACTATACCTCTGTTCATAAGTGCTTAAATGCCTATAATTCAATGCACTTTTTAAATGCATTACATTTTTCATTTCACTGACATCATGGTCAGTCATGCAAATAAGTTATTTCCAAACAAAAGTTCCCACTCAGTAAACAGAATTCACATGTACATTCACAGACTGATGGATGGATGATTCAAGTGCATCACAATTCTGCATAGCACCCATGTATAATGTGTAGTAGTATCACTTCGCGACGTTAACACAAGCCTTTCACTGTTAAAACGTAAAACTACTATTTTATCACACTTCACATTGCAACAAATGTACGAAAGCGAAACACGATGAAACAGCACCTGCTAAGTAGTGGTTTACAAATATTCAACTATGAACCTCAGTTTAAACAGAACACGTTCCGGCCGAAGCGTCGGTCTTAAGAATCTGCTGCCTTTTCACTGCAGGGGCAGATAATGAATAAAAATGTCATTATATATGAAGAGAATAGAACATGCATCTCTTCAAACTTGTACTGGGGATAGAACAGTACCATTTCTACACACCACCGGTATGTAGGGCTTAACTTGGTATCTGCTGTCAAACACACACTCAACTTGCAAAGTGCACTGTGACACCGTTTGGGGCTGAACTGCGAAACACCCCAAACTTAGCAACAATTAAAGCGGATATGTGCACACTTTAACGCAAACACACGCGTTTTCCAAATGACGAAGCTGCACCTGGAGCAAAAGCGATTCCATTTAAAAGTCCGCGCGTGCAACCAGACAAACTACCAAACTCTGCCTATAAAACGGTAATTACCCATGCATTTGCCATCTCTGTATATAAAAACGAAGCACACCTTCTCCCTTTAAAATACTCCATTTACTATAAATTAGCTCGAACTGGAATTTCGGTTTTCCCTCCATTAACTAGTCTGCAATCACTGCTCTTTAACGACTCCTTAACCTTAATCTCCTTACTAACGTGTGGGCATCACACTTCGACATGATGAAAATTGTCCCCAAAGGAAAAACCAAACTGCATAACAGTCGCTGCCGGCTCCGAGCCGGTGTTAAAGCGCCCATTTTGGTGCCGCCAGTTAGGCAGAATTTCTATTTCATTGCAGCTAACTGGCTAGCCCCCCCTCCCCCTCCCCTGCACAGTTAGCATTAGCAAGCTAATAGCCAGCTGCAGCACCGCTTCGCCTATGCGGGCCGCCTAAACGACAAAAAGCTGCTCGTTTAATTGCGGAATGAGCCGCGTCGGGCACCGGGCGGCAGCGGCCGGGAGAATGGGACCTTGCCGCCGCCACACCGCTGATGACAGAAGAGCTCCGAGCTAGTGCCCGTTAGCCATCCCCTTTGTAGCTAGGCAGCCCGCTTCTCCGCACAGCGGCTCTCTTTCAGTCCTCCGAGCGCTGAAATGCATGCAGCTAATTTAGCCCTGCGAAGTGCAGCAATGCCGCACGGTACCGTCCATGCCGCTTCGGGGAGGGCCTCCGTACGCTCACCTCTTCGCTGCCGCTCGAGCTGTAGCCGGCCTCTCCCAGGCGCCTATGCTTCGCCTCTATCCCCAGTAAGCGTAAATGAGAAGGGTCATCGCTCGCTGCCAGTCCACTGCTGGCGGGCCTCGGGCCTCCGGTGCCCGTCTCCCCGGCATCGATCCTCAACCGAGCGAGCTGCGAGCGCTTCTCCGAGCGCAGACGGCTGCGAGATGACCACGGCCGACCCGGAAAGCGCCCCCGAGCTGCGGCCATACCGCTCGGGCCTCCAACAGCAGACGCGGTTGCCGATCCGCATCCCGCCGCCGCCATCATTAGCTTCGACAACAACACCGATGGAGTTTGAGGGAGACTAGAGGGGAAGGCGCGAGATGGGGAGGGGGGAGCCGCGGGCATCATGGGAAACCGAGTCCTTAACGAGGCCTGCGTTATGTTACCCCACTTCGAATATATAGCAGAGCCGTGACCAAATAACCAAAACAAGAGACAACATTTTCTGAATACAGCCTTGCGTTTCTTTAAATGGATAGAGAACAAAAAAAGCAACTACTGTGTTTCTGTATCGCTTCGCATAAATACGACTGTTTCTTCCGACATTACAACCGTTAAAACTACAAAGCCCAACTGGCTTTACGGTAACTTTATAATACATTTCATTCAATTACTTTCTTTATGGTGCCCAGGCGCACGGCTACAGTCATGTGAACTACATTTTCATGTGTGCATTGCAACAAGATTGATTGTAAGTCTTTAAATATATTTTAAACCACGTAAACTAAGTCATTTTGCAAAATATTATGTGACGTGCTGAACAAGAAACTTGCGCCTGCTTGTCGTGATTTTAGTGAACAATTACTGTTTTTATTGAACGAAGAGAAAGAGAGCGTGTGAGAAACGTATGTTCAAATAACTTGAAAATCTGTTTAATAGTCTACAGTTTTGCTAGCGTAGTTATTGCGTTTTTGTTGCATTAGTGATTACTTTTTGCCATCGTTATGGGGGGCAAACGGTAGCGTTACTGGTGCTCAAATGCTAGGTGTATTATATGTAAATTATCCAGCAATAAGTAAATAAACATACTCTGATTTTGCTATTATCGACCAGAATTAATCTGTAAGCTGAAATGGTAAACAACATTAATTACTTGAAATTATTTTTGATTTATTTCAGTTGTTAATTATTTGCCGCCTGGTCAGAAACTACAATACCCAAAATGCTTAAGGAGGGAGCCGGATATAAATCTATATTTCGGAAGTGCGAGGTGTTAGCGAGTTAGGAAGCGGAAGTATTCGCGTTTTTGTTTTGGAATCCTTAAGGATCATTAAGGTAAAGTATCGAAATTTGTGAAGAAATACAGTAACAGGCATATAGTTACTTTAGACGTCTCTGCTGTTATATGTAAAGCGGCGAACTAGCTAAAAAGACCACGTCTCTAGATGAGTGATCTTGTCACTGATGTTAACGGCATGGTAGTTGGATTTAACAGCGTTAATGATTTATGTGCAATGGAATGGGCTTTAGCTTATGTGGGTCCCTATATAACGATGAATGTATATATAATTCTTTAAAAGAAACGTTACTCAGAAATAACTGATTCAAAATTTCTCTACATTTATGACGATCATCAAATAATTATCCATTGTACATTTTTTTTTTTTTTTTTTTTTTAGGTCTGGAGGTATCATCATGAATCTCGAACGGGTTCCCAATGAGGAAAAACTCAACCTGTGCAGAAAGTACTATTTGGGTAAGTGTTTATAAGTACGGTTTTGGTATCTAAACCTGTGGTTTTCAGTCCTAGTCCCAGGTACCCTAATTATATGGAATTTTAGTGAGCTACCTTTCACTAAACATGGTCTTATCTCGTTATAATGTAAAGGAAATAATACATCTTGCGGGTTAAAAATTTTAACGGATCCTGATATTTCATGAAGTGGTTCTTGGACCTGGGGGCCTCATCAGTTTGGTCACAATTGTATCTGGTTATATTGGTTACATTGTTTTGTTTTTGTCATGATTTTTTAAAAGACAAATAATAGAAGTAATCACAAAACCTATAACCTTATTATAATTACTGCAGTGTTTAGTTCAGTAGCAGTAAATGGGGGGGAGGACTTGTTTAATGTCTCTATCAAGAGAGCTTATATATCCCACTCGAGATGTGTTTTGATGGAATTATTGTGCAATAACTCTTTTATTATGTTCTACCATTTATGATCTTAACCTGTTTTTTTTCCCCAGGTGGATTTGCATTTCTTCCATTTTTGTGGCTGGTTAATGTTGTGTGGTTTTTCAAAGAGGCTTTTGTAAAGCCAGCATACACTGAACAGCCACAGATCAAAACATGTAAGTGTATGCAGTCACCGGAATGTGTACATGAGAACTTGTAGTAATACACAGTTATTAAATTATCATTTCATCATTGTATGTTTCTTTAATACTAATTTAGGTTTTGCTTTTCATTCACAGATGTTAAACGGTCTGCCTTGGGCTTGTTACTCTGGGTGGCTGTACTCACAACTTGGATAACGATATTCCAGCATTTCAGAGCACAGTGGGGAGAAGTTGCTGATTATCTTTCCTTCACTATTCCACTAGGCATTCCATGAAACCAAGATCAGTAAAGAGACACTTATTCTACTTTTTTAAAGCTCAGCACTGGTACCCTAACCTAAACAGTTTCAGACTGAACATTAGAGAAGCTTCCCTTATGTTTACCAGATTAAACCTATTTTCCTAAATCATTTGTTTCAGTAAGAGAATAAGATAGATTTGCAAAATCAAAATTTAGCTGTAACTCTGCAAAACACAATGTAAAGAGCATCTTATTCCTGGAAAGAGTGAATATTTGCACCTGTACTATACTTTATGAAATGTCAAATTTCATCAGTTGTTAAAATATGTAATCTTTTTAAGGAATAAAGTGTCATAAATTTAAATTGATATGATTTTGGAAATGTCAATGTAACCACAATAAACACACAGGTAGATAAACTGTGTTATGTTGTATATATTTTTTTATATCTCAAACAAAGGAAGAACTCATTATCCTTTGGAGGAAAATAGTAGCCATGTATCCATAGTAGTACCCAAGTATGCATAAGTCTAGCTGTGCCATCTCTTTAATGGTGATGCAGTAAAAAATACACTGATATACGCACACACACATGTACAGCTCTGGAAAAAATTAAGAGACCACAGCACAATTTTTTTGTTTCACTCATCTCTCAATTTATGGTTATGCATCTGTGTAAAAAATATTTTTTGCAAACTGCAGCCTGGTTCTTATCTGTTTCTCTTTAATGAAGGGCTTCTTCCTTGCTTTATGGGACTTAAGTCATGCTTCTAGGAGCCTGAAACTAACTATCCTAGCAATGCACTTCACACCACTTAATGTTTCCCATTCCTTATGAAAGTCATGTCATCCTCTGATTCAGGAGGCACTGCTGGATAAGTGGTCATCTCTGGTATTAAAAAGTCACTTCCGCCCATTACCTGCCTGGTTTCTGCTCATTCCCATTGTGTCCTGCTTCATGTTGTTCTTATGTAGGCTATTGCTGCCTTAGAAACGTTGAACCTGGAAGCAACCTGATGCTCAGTGTAGCCGTCTGCCAGCAGAACCAGGGTTAAACCAAGATTATAAAATGCAGATTTTTTTTTTAATTGTGCTGTGGTCTCAATTTTTTTCCAGAACTGTATGTATGTGTTTAATATCTCAGTGTATCTGTTTACATGTGTTGTTTCATGTGTTATCATCAACTGATATTACTAACAATTACCCGAGCTACAACTGGGGCCTGATTCAGAAAATATGTTTCACTTAGCTGGATAACTTGTCAGACTTAAGGTAGCTAAATGTAAGTGAACAAAGATAAAAGGCCATTAAGACTATGGTACCTTAAAGTTACCCAGCTAAGCAAGAAACCTTGGTTTTTGAATCAGGTCCCTAGTATTTCTAAATGGCCTTCCGACTTGCTGTACTTTTTGTTGCATTAATGTATACATTTATATTACACACATCGTAGTAGTACGTCAGTTACCGCAATAATACAAAGAATGTCGTAGAATCCAACACTAAAGCGAACATAATGTTAAAGGAAAAATACAGGATGGGAACATTCAATAAATAATAACATGGAAAAAGGAAACAGTGATCACACATTACATAAATTAACCACGTATCGAGAGAGTTTTTACCATTTTTTGCATTTTTACTAGATTCTAACCGATATTCGAAATTCGAGTATGCTTTGAATGCAGCAATAGACGGCTTCTCGGACGAAATGTTGGTAGAATGTATATGACACTTGGACAAAATCAAAAGCAGGTTGATAATATAAACTTCAGAAGATCGTAATATATCAGACTTATGAATTCCCAAAAGAATATGCTCAAGGTTAGCCCCAAAGCAAATGAAATAGCGTTTTCTTCAGCATTGCATCCAAAACTACAAAATACATCTGTTTTGAATTTAGCAATCATACAATCGACTGGATAACAGCTGTGAAGAATCTTTAAACCTACCTCCCACATCTTGTTTATAATGAGGAAAGTTATAGGTAGAATTCCAGCGGATTTCCATTCTTGGTCACTAAACGGATTATTCCAGTGGAATACTGCTGCCGGTTTAGAGATAACATGCCGCTGAACAACGTTTCTCGAAAGAAGACATGTGTTACCTATAAACAAATACTCAGGAACTAAATTAGGGAGAATTTGATCTGTATACCCTCGACAGTCGATGATAGTAAAATAACAGCACCAGTAGGCCTATCGCATCAAAAACCGTACAATATTCTTTAGGAGAGATGGGAATATTACACTCAGACAAAAACTCCTCATGTGTAAAAAATAAACCATCCCCTTTCAGTAACTGATCGACTAAAAGAAAAATAAATTATCAACCCATCTCTCAATATAGATAGTATTGTACTTATTGGTTATGTCTCAATTGTTCCAAATATAGTACATTTGCGAGAGAAAATGCGAGAATACATCTGAGACCAACTCAACATTTGTTTATGGAAACTGGAATATTAAACTGGTAATTTCTACACTGTAATTACGATTAAGAGGAAAGACCACCAACTGCTTTAACGATGTCGTAATAAAATTCCATACTAGTCGGGATTCCTTAAAATATGCTCTAATCCATTTTACGGTATTTAATTACGATAGGTCGAAAGAATTAAATCCACCAGAACAAGGACAGCCAATCATAACTTTTTTCTGTATATGATGTCCGACTTGCCGTACTGTAACATTAAGGGGGGTGACGTCATTCGCAGCTCCGACTGGCGACCTCTGAATACAATGAGCTCTCAGCCGAGCCAATAGCTGGAGTTTTAACTGTTTGGCAAGTGTTTTTAGCCAATCACATTACTGCATTCATAAACACATGCTGGTTTAAATACTGGGAGTCACGAAATGAAATGAAGACACAAATCGAATTATAAACGTGTTCCCTTTATACTGATTGAAAAAAATACTTACTTAATACTGTGACACGTCTGCCGAAAACGATTCTGTGTTTTGTTTTGGCATTAAATGCATTGTGATATAAGTTTGCTTAGCCTGGAGATGGAGATTTCAAAGATATATACCCTTGGTAGCTAGCACTTCATAATAAGCTTTGAGAGATCGCTCCAGTCTAACAGATGTTGTTGAAAGCTGCAAATAGACTCCTTGCTGGAAGGTAAACCTTTGAGAAGTCTGTATATTTAGTATAATAGAGCTATAAATATCTTGGTGAAACTTTTTTCATTTTTACATTAGTACAACTATCCGCAAACCCAAATGCTTTAAATTAATGAAAAAGAAATTTTTCTATAGTGTTAAACAGGAAGACATTGCCTAACCCCACCTGGCGATTACCATCATTCAAGTACTTAGATACATTGAATAGTAAATAGTATTAATTGCAATTTTCTTGCACATCTGAGCCCATTTCCATCCCATCATCCCGTCTTTTTTGTACTTTCCCTCATACAACCTGCCGCGAGTCTCAATTCGCATAATTCAGTACTTGAGCGTGTAAATGGATTAAGATGATTGCATAATTTGTTTTTCATTTAGTAAACTGATAGGTCAAAGGCTGTATGTCTGTCAGGTTGGCGAATCAGTGAAATTTGACCAGAATTCAGAGTAGATCCAATTTCACCAATTTGGAAGCATTTTTTGTTGAAATATAGATTGCTTCTAGATTTTGCATGTTCTCCCACTGTCGCACAAGGATAGGCTCTAGGCCGCCCATCATCAGACTAGAATACATAGCTAGAAGATGGATGGATAATCTCAATAGATTATATCTCAATCTGACAATCAGAGTTGCACTTGGTTTGTAAATTAACTGCTTATTCTGCAATGAAAAATTGCATATTCATAAAGACCAATACACACACACGTCAACTGCTTTCAATTAGATTGGGCGATTAATGCATCTCGCCAGTTACCATATATTTTATGATTATGGTTGCACAAAATATTAAATAAATTCTAATGTTTCAAATGAAGAAAACATTCATCTCTCGGTTACTTGTTCCCTTTCTCAAGCCGGAGAAATACAAACTTTTGATGACTGCATTTTTACCACAAAGTGGCAATAGCGCCCCCTAGCGTAATATCGATTAAAACAGGAAAATTATGGCGCTCAGAAGGTAAGGATATCAAGCTGGCCCTTATATTTTAGAGAGGTTATATGGATTGTGAGGTATGGCACAACAGCACGATGTGTATAAAACAGCTTCTGAAATGGAAACATCCCTGTGCTGTCAACTTGACAGTCTGAAATAAATGCAGAAGTTATATTCAATATAATTATATAACAATATAATAATATAGGCTATGTAATGTAATTGTGGGTAATATTTATATGAGGCACAGTAAGTGTTGGTAATTTTCAAATTTTAAAACAAAACAATAATACAATTTGGGAAATGACTATTAAGTGTTTTTATATAAACTTTTTAGAGAATAGACATGCTGTTCTGTACGTACTGTATGAAGTTGTGTAATACATGTTAAACATTTTTAATTAATTAAACTTTTTTTTGCTCTCATAATGAAGTATACAATTCTGTTGTTTTCAATATAAGCCATCAGAATTTTAAATAGAATAATCAAAACCTCTGACAGAACAACTATCGTGGAGTTGATCAGGATGTGTAAATATTATGTTACAAGATGATCCAGGACTGCTATTATGACAGTTTAACCAGCCTTAGCATATCCTAGTGGGAGTGGCTATTACGCTGGAAGTCTCCTAAGAAGGAATGCTAATAACCTAATAACAACAGGAGAAACATTTCAGCCTTTCATTCACAACAAGCCATAATTTGTACTTCTCAAGGAAAATGGGTATAAATACATAATCACAAACACCTTATATGGACCAGTAAGAACTGTAACCAAAGACTGGATTTACACACACTTAAACCCTATATGCAAAATGTAATTTATAATTTCCAGGCTGTCCCACACACTGAGATGTACACAAACAAAACACCTATGATAAACATTGTTACATAGCAAGGAAAAAATCACAAATCTTGAGATGCAACTTAAATGTTTGTTCCTGTATTGATAATTTCTAATTTGGTCATATAAAAATTTGACATCATTTTAAGGTGGTTGTAAACTTTATTTCAATAAAATAAATGATTGTATTTATGCACAAATATAAATATTTAATGTCTGTTCATTCCTGGGCATCACCAGATTCTTGAAGATCATTCAACGCAGCATCTATTTCACTGAAACATAAAACAAAAACTAAATCTGAATATCTAGCTGCTTAGATTATATCTGCTTGCGTAAAAACAGCAAAATCGTTTGCAAAAAAGAGCACCATCTTTTGCATGAACTCAATGGCCCTTTCTCAGTTCAGTCTCCTACCTGATTTGCTCTTTCACCCATTCCCTCTGCTGCCTTAGGACTTGCAGCAAGGGGTCATCTTCAAATTCCAGCCCATCTGAATCTGTGGAAAAACACAAGAAAACAGAAGATGATGGAACCATTCGTAAGGGAACTTGTTTAGCAAAGCTGTAGTACTGAAAACAATAATATAAAAACACAAATTTCCACTCTTATTTTCATTTTCAGTACAGCTTTGTGAGATTTCACTGAGATAAACTAGCAGTGAAATGGACCCTCTTCCCACCTTCAGCCTCGCGTAACAGCTGTACGATGGCTTCAGGTGGCTGCAATCTGTTGCTGACGGCTGCAGGAGACTGCGGGGGTGCAGGAGGCGTGCTTCTGGGCGAATAGGAGAAGCCTGGAGTCCTGACTTCAACGGGAGAATCCGGTACTGAGAAAAGTACCTCAGAGACCACCTGCCAATTTAATAAGCATCAGAAATTACCAAAATAGTGAAGAACGCAGCCCAACACGTTTAAATGGTTTATTCTTTTCACCTGTCCCAGAGTGCTGTGTATGGGAGAGGGTGGTGGCGCTTGGTCTCCTGCACGATCCCTGCATCTCAATGCCTCATTTCCTTCCAATTTACTGCCTCGTCTGGTGGATTTCTCTGGCCGTGAGGTCACCGCTTCTTGCCGTCTGACGTCACTGATGGCACCAAATGCAAGCTGAGCTTCCCTTTTCTGATCAGTGGTTTTCTGTGGTTCAGCTTCCCCTCTGGCACGCTGTCTAGAAGATGGTTTTTTAGTGTGCCTAAAAGATAATTAACCCCTTTGTTAAAATAAAAATATGAAAACAGCTTTAATTTCTGGACAATTTCATGAAGTGTGGATTAATTTCTGGCAGAAACTTTTACTGATTAAAAACGATCTCAGTTTTTTTTAAAGCATTTTTGGAAAATATTGACAGATCTCACTGAATGCCAACTCATGTCAAATTCAGCTTTTAGAGATCAAAGCAAATATAAAATAAAAAAAAGTAGATCATCTTGTTTAATATGTAGTTATACCTGGGCATGTTTTTCTTGCTGCAGGACGGCACTGTGGATTTCAGATTCTGCTCAGTCTGGACTTCCTGTGACACTTTCCTCGGTCTCCTAGTGTTAGTTCCTGGACGTGCCCATTCGTCCTCAGCAGAGTCAGATGACACAAGAGGCGGAGAAGACAAGTTTTTGCTGGGGACCGTCTCAAGGCTACACTCAGTGGAGTCAGCCTGGAGCTGCGATGGATTACAGACAGGCTTTCCGGAACCCCATCTTTGGACAGTGAGCTGTGGGTGCTGAAGGGAGCAGGGCAGCATGTCGCAAAGGAGGTGCATATGGGGTGGAACGGTGGGGTTGTTGGGGAGCAGTGTCACTATGGGACTAGCAATAGGGAGGGATGGAGAGGCTGTAGGCACCTGGAAGCCTCGAAGTGTGGACTCCAGAGGAGCCAGGTAAGGTGTCTGCGTGAGAAAAAGGAAGATTAGATATGTTTTTAATTCACATCCATTTGATCTTCATGATCCTGGTGATAAGGTCAAGCAAAGATCAACATTAAAACACTCAATAGGAATAATTTTTTTATAAATTAAAATTTTATACGAAACATACACTGCATATGGTATGACTGAATTTTAAGTACTTGAGCCATTTGTTTAATTCAAACTACTAAAAAATATTTGGGGGAAAACCATAAATGGTCATGTTTCACCAATTACAACACTAAATTCTCTTATAGCATGTAATTATGCAATGCCTATTGTGTGGCTGTTGTTAATGACTGGATGTCTACATACTGTGCAGGGCTGCTGAGAAGCCTGACTCCGAGGCTTTGGCACTGCACACTGGCTAGCCTGTTCCATCCTGCGGCGTAGTCGCCACTGGAATAGGATGTCGTCTTCTGCGCGAGGACGGGAAGTAGAAAGGCTGCTCACAGAGGGTCTGACCTGAGCTCTGGGGGCTACACCTGCTGGGGCTACCAGGACAATATAAAAAAGACAATATAAAAATCAACCAAACATGCTAAGAGACATGCTGTCCCCTGGAAATTCACTAACTTTATCGTGCCTCTTAAGGACTGCAGGTCTTGCGCCTTCAGACTTACCATTGGTCAGGTCAACAGCACTGGCAGCTGTTGGTTTTCGGACTGGCTCATCTACACTGACTGGAGAGGAAATGTCTGTTCCGAGGCCTTCAGAGCTGACACGCTGAGAGCCACTGCTGAGAGATTGTTCACTGAAAGAAAAGCCGAACCTGTGAGTAGGACAAACTGTGCATTTTACTCAAAAAACATTACAATTAAAAAATCTAATGTTATAATTATAATCTAATGTTATACTTTCAACAGTGTTGAAAGAAAAAGGTCAATAAATACATAAGGTAGACATTCCATGTAGTTTTACAACTGTATTACATAATCAGGACGTATAACCTGAAAACAGAGAAATAGTAAAATGAACGTTAAGCACCTGAACCATGTTCAGTTTGACATGATGTGATTAGTACCTTTCTGGCAGCCCAAGATGGCTGCAAGTGTTTTGCAGTTTTTCTTTGTATTTGTTTTTTTGTGTCTTATGTGACTCAATCATCATATATCCAATGCTGTGGTGGGCGAATGGTTTGGGAAGCACACTTGCAATCAAAAGGTTGTTGGTTCAAATCCTTGACAAGCAACGTACCCCTGCAGTACCCTGAGCAAGGTACCGCTTATAAGCACTGCTCCCTGGGTGCTGAATTAGCTGCCCACTGCTATGTGACATATGGGTTAAATGCAGGACACATTTTGCTGTGTGCTGTGTCAACAATGACGATTAATCACTATCATATTCTGCTAAATATCAGACACATAGCTGCACCCATTGTGTGCCCTAAGCATTATGACGTTCTTAATGTTTTCTAACACTGTTGTCTCTGTTACTGGTCTGTTCTGTGTATTATCTGCAAATATCTACATTATTTCTATTATTATAATTAATTTTCTTTTTTATTATACGTCAGTTTCTTAGACATTTTGTGTGAACTGTCTATCAATGCACCAGAAGAAATACCTCAGATGTGGGGTCTCATTTACCAAAGTGTGCATAGAACAAGTCTTAAATGTGTGTGTATGAATTAATATTTATCACTGGTACATATGAACAGCCGCACAAAGTAAATGTTGATGAATGCCACATATTCTAAATGTGACTGCTCATGCACTGCAAGACTACTTTAAATAACGACACACCCTCATCAGCCATATATGGTCATATAACTCCATATTACATAATAACCACACAATAGGTGGGAAAGGGAAAAAAAATGGAACTTCACCAAGAATGAGGTGGACCTTTTTCTGGGCGTAACAGAAAAAAACAGGTAATGTCTGGCAACTTTAGCAGTGGCTGGGCAAAGAAAGAGAGACCTAGCATGAGGACAGGTGGCATGCAGTTTATCACCTGTAATGAGAAGGTGGCAGAGGTGAGGATGACGTGGTTCGATATGAAAATGAGCACCAGAAAAGGATGGCAGCCCACAGATCCCACGTTCGTGCCATAGGGAGCAGCCCAAGCACCGTATCAGTGCCACCACTGGGTGGTAACGCAGCTGCCATCATAGGCGAAACGTCCCTAACAGGCTCATTCCAAATGGTGACACTGACAGTGTAGCTCCATCACCCATGGAGGAGGCCGGCCTGTCAGAAATAGGCAAGATACTTTGGGGTTGTGTTTAACTGGCTGTAGCATGTAATGTGTGTCACATGCCGCCGTAGACCAACAAGTGAATGTTGCAGAGAATTAATTGTGCCAGACACGCCCATTGTCTTGTAAAGCATATATTTAGTGCCAGTGCTATATTATTCTTTTCTTTGGTTGACGATTCCTTGTCATAAGAATGACTCGCCTGCACATACCTTTTAACCATAACTAGATATTTCTATTTGTCAGTCTACCAAGGTTGATAGTTAAGTAGGAGTACCCCCTGTGCCAATCGGTTTGCTTCAGTTACTCTTCTCTGCCGCTGCAGGTTTGTACGTTGTATGATAAATATATGCACATTTCTACGCATGCAAAAAAACGAATAAATGTGTGGTTTATGCACAAAACTGTTCATACACATGGTTAATAAATGACACCCATGATTCTGATTATTAGAATTTCACCAGGACCCACTTCTGAAAAAGCAGTTATGAAGGATGGATGGATTATTTACACATCAGCCAGAAAATTAAATATACATTGTTAATTTCAACAGACAACTTATTATACTATCTGCAGGTCATGTGTATGAGAAATGGGGGGAGGGCAAAAAAAAACCTTCACATAAGGAACCAGAGAACAGAATGAGAGTGCATTTTAGCCTAATAGTACCTTCTCTGCAGAAGCCTGCTGGCCCTCTCTTGTAAAAGCAGGATCTCTGGTTCTCCAGCATCACAGTTCGAGTCTGACAGACACTGTAAGACAAAGGAGAATAAGTCAGAAGATTTGTCTTAGCCTCTGCTATCATTCAGCAGACCACATATACTCCAAAGACAAACTGCTACTTTAACAATTTATTGTATAAATAAACTAAATCATACTATTATCTATTTTTCCAATTAAGAAAAATTGAGGAATTGAAGGCTACTATATGAAATATTAGTGCAACTTAGTAGGTACAACTTATAAATGACACAGCATTAAGTAAGCTTCAGGGAGCTCAACCCAGAAAAACAGCCAGCCCACGTGAGCATTAAAATGAAAACAGGGGAAAAAGAAAAAAAAGTTACGTTTTATGTTCAAGCATATCAACGAATTTTTGCCCACAAATCTTTCTTTGAATGAATAATAAATTCATGCATCCATCAATTTCCTATTCAGGGTTGTGGGTAGTATGGAGAATAACCCAGAGATTACAGGCGCGAGGCAGTGAACAACCCAGGGTGGGGCACCAAGCCATCAAAGGGCACACTCATGCACCATTTAAGCACACAAGCACTTGTGTAATTAATCGTTGAAAGAATTCCCTGATGGCAGGGTGAGTAATAAAACCAAATCAGAAGTCAGGACTTAATTAACATAATAGTTACCTCAAGGTGTCGCAAAAGAAGCAGTGACATTCAGAAATATTATATCTGCAAAATACTAACCGTGATGGTATCCTCATGGGCAGCTCTGTGTGGGGAAGGCGGACTGAGCCAGCAGGGCTCAGCCGTACCCAGCGTGGCTTCTTCATCTAAAAACGGATGTGGAGACTGGGTGAGACACAGATTTATTATTAGGAAAAATGAAAAGAAAATAAAGAAAACTGGTTGTGGATACCACTGCCTAGGCTAATGTTTCGCAAAGAGTCTCTACAGATACCAACATGGTTAGAAAAATCGATTTCCAATTTTTTTTGCAAATATTTCCAAAGGGAAAGGCACACAAAAAAACTTCAATTGGCACATCTTAGCTCTGGTATTTTAGATTATTCTTTAACACCTGGAACCCTTTATTCTGAGCATATAAAAATATATGCCATCTGTAGGTAATACCACAAGATATATACACGCTTAAAGAAAATAAAAAGAAACAATATTTAAATACTGAGTCAATAAAGATGATCTATGTAGCAACTTCAAAATGATTTAACTGAAATTTCACAAGTCAGTAGAGACATGAAACACTAACATTGTCACCAACGAAAACAACGACTGCACTAATAAAACATTTCAGGCAGGGATACCTTGCTGCACGGACTGTGACTGGGAGGAGGTGGCATGGGAAGGGGATGAGGTTAACCACCAGAAACACTGCTTATCGTCCACGGTCAATGAGTGTTTCCTCTCCTCTCGACTCTGAGGCCTCCCATGACGAAAACGTTCAATATACCTGGAAATGCATTAATACTCATTAGCTTAGTTTGTTTTAGTAAATTATAAAATCTGCACGTACGCCACTCTAAGCTACACTACAATGCCCATGCTATCAGACTTAAGAACAATTTTTCACCAATGTGGTAACCAGGCTGAAGCGAGCATAACAGGACTCACACATAATCCTCACATACCACATACTATTTATCATATTTGTACTGCTGCACATATTTAATGATTATTTTGTACATATTGTTCACATATGACATGCCTTTGCTTAATTAACATCGCACAGAGAACTGCTAACTCAGATTCGCTGCACTGATGTCTACAATGACAATATCACAGAACTGAGCTGAACATAAAATACTTTGCCAACACGGAATCCTCTTCAGTTTCCGCTGCAGAAAACACCCGTGGTGCTGCTGAGGGGGCAGCCCCTGGCTGAGCCTCAGTTTCTAGGAAGGACTGCAGGTCAGTGGAAGGCCAAGACTCAGTGAAGCTGGCATGTGGCCCCTTGGAGGAAGGGGGGCAACGGTGAAAATGACTGGATGCTACAAAGGGATACTGGTCTTCCTCACTAAATGAATCGATGCTGGCTAGAGGCGGGCTGGGTGCTTGAGGTAGACGTACTGGACTTAGGCTCTATAATAAGCAAGCAGAAGTGAACCATAATATATGAGACATTCAACATTGTACAAATTAAATAACGAGCAATTCATTGTAAACTGCTTGAATGTACAATTACACTTGCAGACAATGCATGAGTTTTTTTCTTGTACTACTGAGACTTTCTGTTTCATGTGTTACCGTTTTCTTCTGCTGCTTAGAAAGTTTCTGGGTGAGAGAGGGGTTGTAATGGGCTTTGGGTAAGGCAGGTTTTGTGGGAAATGGGTTCCTTCTGGTGAATACAGCACCACTGATGAGAAAGATAGCAATCATCATTGGCCATAATTTACTCTTTCATTTACACATTACATTTCACGAACCATTCTTACAGGAAGTGTAAGTGCGTAATTACCTGGACTTCATGGTAAGTCAATTCAGCAGTCACCGATCTGACACTTTGGTCACACAATCTAAGCGTGTAATAAAACCACAATTAACACACATATGTCCAAAATTACAAGGAACAATACAACACGCTTATATCAGAGGAACCATGGTAATCTCGGACGTTCAAGACAAAAAAACCTCATGCATAAAATCGAACGATGCCTCTCACTGATTTGTAATGAAATTGCGGAAATGTATTTTATGGGAGTAACTAGCAGAATGCCTGTCAAATATTTACTGACACGTTTGAAATTAGCTGAGTATTTGTATGTAAACAGTCACGATTCGGTTCTTAATCAACTTAACGGGGTTGTCAGCTCCGGTCAGCTGGCTGGCGTGAGATTTTCATTTCGAGACGAGTCTGCACACGCATGGACATTTTTGTAACAGTTTTATTACCCTGAAAATAATCTGTAGGTTCTGCAAACTACCCCAGCGCTACTGCATGGTGTAGTTGATTTTAGGTTTATAATTGAATAATATAGATTTACTGTAAGGTGTCTTAATTGCGTGGCGCGAGAGTCAGAAAGCGTGAGCAACCTGGCAACCCTGCTTTAACGACAAAGCATAACATGTCGCAGTGTATATTACCCATTTAAGAAGCCAAAAGCATGGCTGCATTCCGCTTCGTCCACTTTACCGATAGTCTTCTTTTTGGGTGAGGGTAAAACGCGGACTGTTTACAAACAATGGACTCGCATGTTTATAAACAGACGTGTCGCAAAGACGCAC
>JAODKN010000134.1:20287989-20298271 GCA_026774425.1 Petrocephalus zakoni | reverse complement strand
TGTGGATACTCTCACTCGGGGTGCGTTGCGTGTGCAGCCGGCCAGAGGCAGTGTGGATACTCTCACTCGGGGTGCGTGTGCAGCCGGCCAGAGGCAGTGTGGATACTCTCACTCGGGGTGCTCTTTATTGTAGTGTTTCTAAGGTCTTAGATATAGTATTTGCACTATTAAAATGTTTAAGGTGTGTAAATGGCTTTACATTATAATACATTTCTGCAGACAGAACTCAGTGTGTCTGGAAATTTTTCTGTTTCAGTTACTTTACTGTATGCATAATTGTAACACTCAGGGCTGGACTGGCCACTAACCACCAATGGCAAATATTAGAAATAGTTTATTATTGTTGCACACAACACATAATCCTGGTTCAGGTGTGGTCCTTTACCCATTTCCTTTCCCAAGGCAAGTGTGATGTATAATCAGCCACACCTGCAATAAGCATATTTACACTCTGTCTGGTTAATGACTCCTTGCCCTGTTCTGAGTTTGGTTCTTCCTACTCAGTCTTAGTTGGCTAGTCTCTTCATCAAGCTTTAAATTATTCTTTCATGTTACCCATTGTCACTTGGCACTTGAATTCCTCTTAGTTGCCTCAGCTACAGAGTATTTGAAACCTCACCAGCCAATGAGGAAAGGACTGGCAGGCCTCTGGCTGACATGCAGGAGTGCCCTTTTACTGGAAACCATATACCAGACTCAGTCAAAATAAAATTAGATTTTCTTTGATTCTGTCCTGTTGTCATGACATTTTATGACCTATGTTTTTCACCTTATCTTTGCAGCCAGTGAAGGTAGCCTTAAATAGCGGTGACCATTGTTTGAAATGAATGGGTTTGCCAGAGCTGTCTGTTCAAAGGTCCAGACTTAAACAAACAACTACATCATATCAACTTGACAATAGGTACCTGTTACAATATCAACTGCTAGATCTTAAAACGTATACTATACATATGACTACAGTACATGCGCAACTGTAATAGTAACTCATCTAAAAAGTAGAAGTGTATATTTTTTTTGCTGTAATTGGCCTCAGGAACATCCCTCTTAAGGGTCTATCTTACTGTCAACAAGCATACTGTGACTTTGCCTTGATACCATTTTTCCATATCAGAGGGATAGCAGGACCCTATGTCAGGCACTCCAAATGTGTTGCAACCTGTACCCTATGGCAAAATTTATTTGTATTCTATAAGTCTTAATGTCCCAAATAGAAATGAAATCTTTACCCTAAACCAGACTTCACATTACATCCATAATAAGGAATTATGCATATCAATATAGCCTAAAATGACATCACTCAAAAACTGTTGTGGATAGTAACATTCTGAATGTATTTCTGAAATTTCTGCATTTCATCAGCATTAAGAAGTACATAAAATACACCTATTAGTTGTTCACTGAATATTTCCTTATATTTATGAATTAACACACTGAACTCTTTATGATGTGTACTTGAGAGAGACTGGAAGTCCACTGATGGCATATAGCATTCTCAGTAGAATACTAAAAAAGCTAATTGTTTTCTCATTCACTGCCAGATTGTAAGCAATAGGATAAACAAAAATCACAGAGTGAGTTCAATATATGGTGTTAATGCAAGTTTATTTAATTAGTATTACAATACACAATGCAAACTAAAAACAAATAGTAATGAAAACTGCATTAAGTGTTTCCATAAGTACAGAGGTGAAATTACATATCACAAAATCAGAGAAATACATTACTTATAATAGAGACAAGACAATTAGAAAATTATTCCAACTGATAGAAAATTTGGAATTTAGTGCAAGGTCAGGTATTCATTTTATTATGTTCATAAAGAATATTAGGATTGTGACCATTTTCTGAGGGTAATATAAGCTTCATGGGGTGAATTTTTCCATGTACTGTCAAAAAAGCATGTAGCTCCATAATTTGGCCCAAGCCTAGACTAACAACTTTAAAGTGTTCAGGAAGGGGTCTATTCTGCACTTCAGTCAAAAAAACCTGTAGCTGAAAGATTTTTTTGCTTAAGCATTTTCTTCCATCGACTTAAGTCTGGGGTTTAAATGCACTTAGGCTGTGTTTGAATTGAGGGGCTACATCCTTCAAAGGCTGTAATTGATGACCGAGTGCATCACAGCGGTGTGACAAGTCCCATTTCAAAGGCGATCTAGAAATGTGTCCTTCTTTTTCCTCTGCACAAGGGTTGCACCTTATGGATACACTGCAGCCCAACATATGAGATTCAGTGTGCAGAGGAAAAGTTGTGTCCCAGTTACACAATACGATTGGCACTTTGTGACTCAAGGGTAAGGGCGGGAACAGCTGGTGACGCAAATACGTTCGATCTTCGAAGAGCGCAGCCTACAAAGGCTATGAGTGTTTCTCAATATGCATACTTGACCGTACTTGTGTTCTCGTGCACATGTTTGACGTCATCTTCCAATGACGAAGACCAATTCCAATACGAGAAGTATAAGAGAAGTACAGAGGATGGTAAAAATCACTGGATGTCATTCTTGCCCCACCCCAAATATCAAGGATACATCAGTTGCATCCTCCCCGAACGAGACAAATCCAATAATTCATTGCGCCCCAAGTTCGTTCTTGGAAGGCAAGTTATCAAGACCGGTCTTGCCAAGGCCACGAGTACGACCTTTACATTCTTGGTATTGAGAAATACCCTATGGGTAATGTCCAGAAGCAACTGCAGACGAGGGCAGGTATAGGGTTAAACAAAGAGGCTTTATTCAGTTCATAAGAGATACAGGGGAAACCAAAGGGGCCACATGGGGCCAAAACACAGGAGCTCATGGGCAGGCAGAATCGTAGGTATATACCAGAGATGACGCTAATGGCCAGACAGGGGAGCACAAGACTGGGGAGTGCTCAAATACAAGACTAATGAAGGAGGAAATAAGGGGCAGCTGGAGTGATCTACATGAGGGCTGAAACAAGAGGCAGGACAAAACAAACAATATGTGCGGCTCATTAGCTCCATTAGGGAGAGAACAAGGGGGGCAGGAAGGCAGGACATGGCACTGTGGGTGTGTCGACTTCATGCAGCCGCTTAAAGCGCTGGCTGGTCTTGACGCAATGCATGATAGTTCGTTTTTGGCCAATCAGAAATGACCAGAATGACCGGAATACATCGCTTTAAGCCACTGCTGTAAGTGGCTGCAAGTCAGATGCACCCCATGTCTTCGCAGACCGCATCATTCAAAGGCTACAGCCCCTGAATTTAGACACAGCCTTAGGCTAGATATGCATTTTGGGTGGAGAAACATCAAAATATAGGCATGTCATGTAAATGCACATTCTGCCATTGCCTTAAGTGATTTTAACTGTATTTTTCAATCCGGGCTCTGGAGGACAGTATAAAGTCATATGCCTCCACCTGGAAAACTGCAATATTGAAGTGTTTAAAAAACCAAACATGTAACGAAAACAATCTTTTTACCAATCCAAAACACATGTTTACAATTTATATACCTGTATAAGAATTATACAACATAATATATAGAAATATGTAGACCTAAGATTATACAACGTACATTACCATTAGGCAAGAATTAAGCCACATCTGCCTTGTTAACAGGCCTAGTAGGCAAATCAATTAGCAAATAAATGGACGTTTAAAAATAGTTCTTTCAATTAAAATGAGTAAAAAATAGGTTCAAAGAAAGTAGTGTGTCCACGTAGTCATAAGGCGCAGTAGATGTACTTGCCCTTCTGTGAGAGTGGAACAAACCCAGGTCGTGATGTACTTCATCAATTTGGATCACTCACCTAATTGGTAAGCTTTATACAGTACGAAGGCGTGTGGGTTTTTAGTAGCAGCGACTACCTATTAGTTTGGAATAATACATCACAGATTATGCTGTAGCTGTATAAGCTATTAAGCAATATAGCTACAGTATATCTATAAGCTATATTGCTGAATTGTTATGAATAAAGGGGGAAAAAGCTGAAGTGAAAGAATTTGTTCTGAAACAGAATATGGGTCATTTTCATTAACTCATTACCATAACATATCATTTTTTTTTTCATTTTTTAAAATTAGTTGACACATGACACATTGTATTATTGTCTAAAATGTTATATCTGCCTCTGTTGAAGTTAATCATTTGCTGAGCAAAACAACAATACAAAACAATTGAAGAAATGAAAATACATTTTATTATACTAGGTTACTGTCTATTATGGGATACTTGAAGTTTGAAGATTTAAAAACATTTTATCTAATGCGGGTAGGGCTAGATAACTAGATAAAAAGAGCAACTGCAATGGTAGAGCATGTACGTGGAAAATTGTTTGAAGGATCATTAAATCAATGCTACAAATGACATCATTTTAATATACAGTACCTGATAATTAAGGTTTAGGTAATGTCAATTACTTTTCGAAAAGTTCAATTACTGTATTTCATTGTAATATTTTGTTTTTGTAGAAGTATTGCCATGTTCGTGAGAATGACCAAATCAGGGTGCAGAAGGCTACCACGGTGCTTTCATTTTCAAATTAAAAGGGTTTTGTGGATTTCAGGTAGGATAAATCATTGAGACTATAACTCCCTTTTCTTGCTTGATGAATTACTTTTCTTTACATTATGTGCAGGTTGGCATGACCGTGCTGGGGAGAATAGAGTGTAACATGTCAGGAACACGTTAATTGCGTAGCAGGGCTGGCTGTACATATTATGTATGCTTTGTATTCTTTTTAATGTACTGTTAATCCATAATCCATGCACAATGCACGTATGAAACTGAACCCAATAAGGGAACAGTCATTTTTGTAAAGTTTTGTCCACTTTGTCTGTCAATGTAAATGAATTTAACTATCAGTTAGTCTGTGTCATTAGAAAGGCCCCAGTTTCGTTCAACTGGTTACGGTCTTGGGGTTTCGTGTGTGTGTGTTTGGACTTGCCAGTGTATATAAGCAGATGCTCCTCTAAAAAGGCACTCTCTAGAATGGACAGGATGGACTGACGGAATTTCTGCTGAAAGTCCTCGCACATAAAGACATAGAGGATGGGGTTCAAGCAGCTGTTCAGGAACGCTACACTAGTGGTCAGCGGCACTCCAACAGACACAGCCTTACAAACGACCCCACTGAAATCGCCGCCGGAATTACACTTCAGGTCCAAATACTGGAAGATGTGAAACGGGAGCCAGCAGAGGAAAAAGGCCAGAATTACTGCCAGAATGATTCGAAAGGGTTTTAATTTCTTCTTTCTCTGAAGGGATATAATCCGCTTGCCAATAGCTAAGTATGATCCCAGGATAATAAGAAAGGGGACGAAGAACCCGACGATACTCCTGAAAATAACCAGATCTCTATGAATTGTTTCAGTAATTCCTGGGGCACCACAAACAGTGGAGTTTTCATACTGAAACGCTTGTTTATAACCACTATATGGAATACTGCAACCAAGGGATGTTAACCATATGGTTATACAGACCACCTCAGCCTTGCGTATGGTGCGTTTGTTCTGAGCCCAAACAGCCATCCATGTTAACAAGCAGCGGTCAAGACTGATGACCATCAGCAGGAAGACACTGGTGAACATGTTCACCACTCCAACCAGGGTGTTGAGCTTGCAGAGGAAGTCACCGAAGGGCCAAATGAAGCCTCTAGAGATGTAGACAATATCAAAGAGCAGGAAGGCAGTAAAGAGAAAGTCAGCCACCGCAAGGTTAAGAAAGCAGACGGTGTTGACTGTCCGCTTCATCCTGAAACCTGTCACGTAGATGACCAGCCCATTTCCAAGAGTGCCGAGGAGAAAGGCCACACAGTACACCACTGTCGCCACCAGCTGCACATTCCCTCCGCTGATATAAGAGGAGTTCCCCATCTGGGATTCGTCTGTGATGTTCACTGGGTCTCCCATGACTTTTAATGAATAAATAAATAAAACATTCAGTTATACACACCACGGTTTCAGCAAATTGCACTCAAGGCAAAAAATATTGTAGGAGGTAGGAAATTGCAGATTAATTAAAATTATAATTTCCAGCCACCAAATTAAAGGTTAAAGCGTAAAATACTGCCTCATGTTTGTTGATTTTACAGCTGAACAGAGATATAAAGTAATACTAAATAAAACGGATTCCTTATACTAGTTGAGTCAACATAAGTTAGCATTACTATATATGAATTGTCATATTCATTTGCTGAGGGTCAGTGAGTAGCACAGCTGTTTCACATATTTATAGTTGGGGGATAAAGTGAGAATCCACTAGTTGGATATGGATCCAAATGAGCAAAAACAACTGAGCAAAGCTGCACGCTAGCAGAATCACTGCGTAGATATAAACGTAAATATGTGAAGCTTCATAATATACGTTTCTTATATGTTATATATTTAAAAGTAGTAAAATGCACTTTGGCCATTTAAATCAGAATAAAATACATCGGAAAACATACTGTAACTACACTGTCCTGATAGTAAATTCATAGTAAAAAAAAGAAATCTCGGTACGTGAAAGTATCTTAAGGGTCAACCCTCACTAGTCTGACCGTAAAGTATAAAGTAGTAATTGTGAGTATAATTAAATATGAGTTGATATATTCGTTGCACAGCAGCCGGATCATCAACTAATAAAAACATACGTCTGCAATGCATGTACAGGTTTGATACGGATAACGGTGGTTAACCCTATAGATTATAATTAGCATACCATACTTCCTATCAGCAGTACAGCACATCATAACAGCTGAAAAATACTGATTCGCTTTTCCTGTGGTGTATTTTGTGCAACACAAATAAAACAATAGCTGTATATTTTTCCTATTAACTCCACAGAACACATGCAGTTTGTCAATCTATAAAAGAGAGACATTTAAACACTGCTATCTTACCTGATAGTGTTTCTTTCTGGAGTGCTCTTTTACAGATGATCGTGCTTCCTGAAGTGTTCTGCCTGGACTGATACAAACTGAGAGGAGTAGCCAACGTTTTGGCTTGGCTCCTCTCAGCGTTAATTTGAAGGGGAGCCATTTCAAGCATTTACTACAGCTTTTAAAAAATATTTTTATTTATTTTACTGTTGCTGTTTAGGTCTGTCATTACCGCTTCCATGTGTGACAAAGACATTCAAAAGTAATTAAAATACCAGTTGAATCGCTAAACTGATAACCCATTTGCTTCATTCCTTGATATAGTCATTCTTTGGTATGAAGGACGAGTAATTAACTATTTAAAAATTATATTACAATATAATTAGAATAGAATAGAAAAGTCATTGCTTTTAAAAACAAGGAATTGCTCAATAATCGGTGTTTTTTCATTGTATGTACAGCGATATTCGGTGGATGCAATGATTTGCACATATTTCTATTTACAAATGCCACTTCTAGCATCACTTTGATTTTTCCACAGTCACTCAAAACTGTTTTGAACGTTTTTAATAGCAATAGCTCCGTGAACACATAACTTACACAAAATGAACGGAATCGATATTGAACATACTGTTCTTTTCCCAGATGACGCTCGTTAAATGTTTTAAACTAACGCTTCACTAGTTTTTACGACATAATGGGTTCATTATTATTGAACGCTCAATAATTGTGTACAACTGTGTTAGCGATGCAGCTGAAACAACTCTGTCTTTTTGTATGGTGGCGTGGTTTGGGAACCTGAGCCTGGCCAATAAGAATAATCCTGTAATACGCCCCGCCCCAGCGCCAGGACGTGAAACACGAAACGCCGTTATAAATGAGAATTCAATCGGCTAAGCGTAACTTAGTTTGCAATGTAACCAATAGGATGTTGCTTTTTGTTTAGAGTCCGCCCACTTTTACAGATAATTGTAATGGTTACTTAGTGAGCTAGTGTGATTTGAGAACTTGGTGAGATAGTATCAAGCTATTATTACTATTTAACTAAGATGTTTGTAGTAAGTGAAATGCTACAGATGCCCTATAGGTGCAAATATAGGCTTTGTTAATTTAGAAACTGTGTAAGGGGTGCAGCAGCATGTTCGGGATGACCGAGGAATTTTCATCATCTTATTAACTATTATTCAAGTAGGAAATTGTTGTTCTGTCATGCTGAAATAGTCATTTTTGTGCATTGGAGAGTTTTTGGGGAGATGCTTTGGCTCTTCTTGGTTGGACCTAGAACAAATGATGATTTTCATCATTGATTAAGTAAATTGCTATTTCATAGTCTGCGCTAACTGAGCGGCTTCCACATATTCCCTTGATGCAAATTACATCAGTATAACAAAGATAGGCAAATTTTCGTATGAAAGTTAATTAGCATATATGGTGTGTACTTTGATAGTCCAAATGTATTATACATTTACTCAGTTTTACACACATCTCAATGAATCAGTTTTCCAATACTATAACATTGCGATGCCATTGTTTGAAAAGGGATATAACAAAAAATGGCTTTGATTTTTATGAGACACTTTTGTCCTTATGCAACTCACTTTATTTTTTCATTCTAATGTTATAAAAGGATGACATTTCTTGCACAACTCACTAGTGTTATGACACTGTATAATATGATAAGACAGAATAAATTTGAATAAGACAAAATGTTTTCATATTAGAACGTTGTTCTGTGTAGGTGTGTTGAAGTGAGGAATAGACAGCAATATGAAAACCTCATAAAGAAATGATAAGATAACCTACAGCGTGTGATGAACAGCTGAAGACAAATTATAAGAGCATATTTTATATTTTCCTAATTCTTTATCTTATACATTTTCATTTGATTTGAATATTAAATGTCATAAAAACAACTTTGCCTTACTATTTCAGCCTTATCTGAGGCTGAAATAGAGCTAGTCAACCTCCTCAATGGTGGGGCCTGAAGAAGAGCCGCTGGCCCCCCCGGGGAATCCCCCAGGCATCCCCCCCGGCATGCTACCAGCACCCTGGTAAAGTTTGGTGATGATAGGATTGCACACTTTTTCCAGCTCTTTTTGCTGATGCTCATATTCATCCTTTTCCGCCGTCTGTGAAGTAAAGAGAGTAGGAGTAGTTAAAATACAATGGAATTTAGTAAAAACAAACTAAAAAAGATTTATCATGAGCAGAATGAGATAACATCTGTTAATCACCACATAACTATCAAAGACCGGCATTTGTGTTGGACCTCCAGAATTACCTGATTCTTGTCCAGCCAGGCAATGATTTCGTTGCACTTGTCTATGATCATCTTCTTGTCTTCTGCACTGATCTTGTCCTTTAGCTTCTCGTCTTCCACTGTACTCTTCATGTTGAAGGCGAGGGACTCCAGTGAGTTCTTGGCCGTGACTTTCTCCCGCTGCACTTCATCTTCGGCACGGTACTGCTCTGCCTCCTGCACCATGCGCTCAATATCTTCCTTTGAGAGCCGACCTGAAGGGATACAAGCAGTTTCACACTACTACTAACCTGGTCATCAAAGCTCTTCAGAATCTTGTGCTTCTAAAGGAATCTTGGACTTCTAAAGCTGTTTTATTACAAAATAAACTGCTACAGTCTATGCGGTGTTTTCTATACTTTTCAGGATACATCACTGGCAGCAGCACTCAACTGCTCCTTTTCATTAACTATAGACAGTTTAAGGCAATATACTTAAAGAAACAATATTTTAAATTATTGTACTCCTAACTCAACTAGAAAAACATACAACTCCTTAAATGATAAGATTATTCTTGTGTATTACAGTATTGTTTTACTTGTACAAATTTTACTAGTTATACCTGTTTGTCAGGTAGATTATTAAAATGTTTGATTTTTTTTCATTCACAGAATTCAGAAACATACTTTATCAAATTTCTCTCAATCAAAAAGGTTCCATTCAATGTCCGTTTTGCTAATTTCATCGTGACTTATGTTACATACCTTTGTCGTTGGTGATGGTTATCTTGTTCTCCTTGCCTGTGCTTTTGTCCACTGCTGACACGTTAAGAATGCCATTAGCATCGATGTCAAAGGTCACCTCTATTTGGGGGACACCCCTGGGTGCAGGGGGGATCCCTGTCAGCTCGAATTTCCCCAGAATGTTGTTGTCTTTGGTCATTGCTCGCTCACCCTCATATACCTAAACAAAAACCAGAGGGATACCAGAATATCAATTGAAGGAACAAAACATTCACAAACCGCAAAAAATCCATTGAATATGTAGCAGTGCAAAAAAGGTATTTAAGACATATCTAAACGAAAAATGCATGCTCAAGAAAACTATTAGCTATGCACAAATTACTGGCCACCAGATTAAGACATACTGGCCACCAGATTAAGTACACTACAAGTACATTCATAGTATTGGGAAGGATGCCATTCTGCTTACTGAATAGAC
>JAODKN010000134.1:20276416-20287889 GCA_026774425.1 Petrocephalus zakoni | reverse complement strand
TACTGGCCACCAGATTAAGTACACTACAAGTACATTCATAGTATTGGGAAGGATGCCATTCTGCTTACTGAATAGACTGAATTCTTTGAGCTATGGATTTAACAAAGCGCTGGAAACTTTCCTTATGAAGTTACCAGTACCACATTTTTCTCTTGTAACCTTTCAGTTGACAAATTTGAACATTCCCCATATAACTAGCTGCTTTCACCCTGAAAACTGCTGCTTAACAGGGTTATCATAGTTTTATTTTTTATTTAGTTTCTCATTTTGGTTTTCAGTTTATTTCAGTTCCAGTTTCTTTTAAGAATGTACAATTTTTTGTGCTGTTTTGTGCTGTTTTTACTGTATGAACATTACTAGTTTTAGTTTAGTTTTTATTTAGTTACAGTATTAATTTTATTTTTCAGTATCATGTCTTGACACCACTCTGGAAGTGACGTGCATGTTCTCACGGTTCACGCTGCACAAGAAACACCTGTGGAGCATTTTGTTTTCTAGCCATAACATTGCCTTCCAAACCCCTCATCTCTTTCCTGTAACACCATCATGTTTTTTAGCTATGAAGGACCTGGTTTATTGATTCTCTCATTCCCTTTGTACAAAGGAATGTACACTGGATGGGATTTGGCACTTTTAGTGAAATAAGTATGGTAAGTAATGTCTACCTGGGTGTCCCCCAGTGAAAACCCCTAGGGGAGCAGTGGTTAGAGAGTGAGGATTTATTCCTAGAAATATTAAAGTAAAGCAAGAAGAGAATAATTGTACAAAACTTTAAGAGAATGCTGAAACAGTCAAATACACTAATTTCACAACTCTCAAAATGCCAAAAACGACATTTCACTGAACACTGAAAGTATGAAAGATTCTAACATTAAGAAGTAATATTTCAACAAAGGATTAGGAGTACATTTTTATTTATATAACCACTGCACAGCACATACGCGTGTTTCTGTGTGACAGAGAAAATGTACAGCGACGCTCACTAGATAAAAATCTCTCCGCTCTGGTTCATGGTCATTTACAATTATTTTGGAATGCTAAAGAATCCTTTACCTTTGTTGCTATCTGAAAACAAATAGTCAAATAGTAACTGAACCTCTTGACCGTATTTGCATGTTTCATTTATTGAGATACAGCCAAGTGATTCTCTGTAGGCATATTTTAGACTTTAAAGACTACAGACCTGAATAAGTACTCCAGGCTGGTTGTCAGAGTATGTGGTGAAGGTCTGTGTCTGCTTGGTTGGGATGGTAGTATTTCTCTTGATAAGCACAGTCATGACTCCTCCAGCAGTTTCGATGCCCAGAGAGAGAGGTGTCACATCCAGAAGTAGAAGATCCTGGACGTTCTCTGACTTATCACCTGCCAGGATTGCAGCCTGCACAGCTGGGAGCAATGGTAAAGTACAGTAATGTAACTGTATATGTTATGAGGGAGTTGATGAATATTACAGTATTACTCTTCTTTTTTGACAACCCCTAATGATTATGGGTAAATGATAACAGATACGAGACATACCAGCACCATATGCCACAGCCTCATCTGGGTTGATGCTCTTATTTAGGTCACGGCCATTGAAGAAATCTTGCAGCAGCTTCTGAATTTTGGGGATTCGAGTGGAGCCACCCACCAGGACAATGTCATGGATCTGGGCCTTGTCCATTTTGGCATCCCTTAGAGCTTTCTCCACAGGTTCCAGGGTACCACGGAAAAGGTCGGCGTTGAGCTCCTCAAACCTAGCTCTGGTGATCGAGGTATAGAAATCGGCTCCCTCGTAGAGTGAGTCGATTTCAATACTTGCCTGGGTGCTAGAGGACAGGGTCCTTTTGGCCCGTTCACAGGCTGTCCGCAAGCGACGAACTGCTCTCTTGTTGTTGGAGATGTCCTTCTTAAACTTACGCTTGAACTCCCCAATGAAGTGGTTGACCATCCGGTTGTCAAAGTCTTCCCCGCCTAGGTGAGTGTCCCCAGCAGTGGACTTGACTTCAAAGATCCCATCTTCAATAGTCAGGATGGACACATCAAAGGTTCCCCCACCAAGGTCAAAAATCAGAACATTGCGTTCTGCCCCAACCTAAAGAAAACGTTTTGCATTTGAAAAGGACTACAGATATCATCTGGAAGTTTATTTGCTGTACATCAAGATGAATGTACCTTCTTGTCCAGCCCATAGGCAATGGCTGCTGCAGTGGGTTCATTAATGATTCGTAGGACATTCAGCCCAGCAATGGTTCCAGCATCTTTGGTGGCTTGCCGTTGTGAGTCATTAAAGTATGCAGGTACCGTAATAACTGCATTTGTTATAGACTGACAGTGGAAAAGAAGGTTGCAGCATGTTATTTTATGTCGTCTCAGCAAACATTTTAGCCAAATAACAGACCATGTATAAGTGCTTAGAGAATCTGATAAGGAATTAAGTTGTTTTTCTTAGTTGCTCTTCTTTATAGTGCATTTGATCTCTGAATTACTGGAATTGTGTATTTTCAGTTCAATCTGACAGTTAATCATAGCTTTAAACTGATTTTCTTTTACATTTATCACCTAACTTTTCCCTCTGTCTGAACTTTTAATGCCTGAACAATCTTCATGCATTGATTCGTGGAAAAAAATTAAATGTATTGCCATTTAATTACTGCATTAAATTGGTCTTTATATGAAACCTATAGCAAATTTTGTAATTGTAGAAGCTTTACTGGCATACCTTGCCTAAATAGGCTTCAGATATCTCCTTCATTTTTGTAAGCACCATGGAGGAAATTTCCTCAGGAAAGAATGTCTTCGTCTCACCCTTGTACTCCACCTCCATCTTTGGCTTCCCGGCATCGCTAACCACCTTGAAGGGCCAATGCTTCATATCTGATTGTACAACTGCATCATCGTAGCGCCGACCAATCAAACGCTTGGCATCTAGGATGGAGCAAGTTGGATGAATAGATATGTAAATAGTCTTGGTAAACAGTGGGATAAATACGTTATATGAAAAATACTTAGTGAACGCATTAATGTGTGTTTTATTACACATTATTCATTATTCAAGATTCAGCTCTTTATTGTCATTGTACCTGACAGTGCAACGAGACTGGCATAGCAGCTCCTCAAGTGGTGCCATGAAGACGTACAAGATTTGGAATAATCATTACATTTGTGCAAAGTACAATGGATAAGTAGCATATGGTGGTGCAGTGCATGGGGTGGTAGAGTCCTTATTGAGAGTCCTTTAGTGATTGGTTCAGCCTGATTACCGCATAAAAATATGGAATATGTAACTACGGAAGCCAGGAGAGGTTATATTTCTCGAGACATTGATCTCTTGCAATAATGGAAAAAAACAAACATTGTGTTTTCTATGATAGCAGAATCATTTAGTGAGGCGGCACAGTAGTTTGCACTGTTGAGTAGCACTGAGGAGTTTGTATATTCTCCCCATGTCATTGAGGGGTTTCCACTGGGTACTCTGGTTTCCTCCCATAGTCCAAAAACATGTTTAGGCGAATTAGAGTTGCCTACTTGTCCATTGGTGTAACTGTGTGAATGGTTTGTGTGCCCTGCGATGGGTTTGCGCCCCCTCATAGGCTGTTCCCTGCTTTGCCCCCATAGCTTCCGGGATTGGCTCCAGACCCCCATGATCCTGCATTGGACAAGCAGGTACTGAAAAAGGATGGACTGATGTAATCATGTGAAAACTGTGTGTTTTATTCATTAAGCTGCACGATGGATCCCTGCATCATTGCCTTGAAAAGAAGAGGGATACCAGAGCAAACACTAAATGAAATGCTACAAGACAAGTAGTGCACAGTGGCATCAAGCTCGCTTACAGTGTGCCTATAAAGCTGAGGCCTCACTCACGTTCTTCTTAGATGACAGTCAATAATGTTAGCATTTCCTAAAGCGAGGTGTAATCTGTGAGGTAAGGCACAAAGTTGTAAGTACCTTAAAAGATACTTTACCTTAAAACTATTCTCAAGTTCATCCCATGTTCAATCCCAGTAAATGTTCTGTGACTGCCATGCATTTCCATGGGTTACCAAATATTGTGTGATAGCTTTTTGAGATGCTTACCAAATACAGTGTTGTTAGGGTTCATGGCCACTTGGTTCTTGGCAGCATCACCAATCAGCCTTTCAGTGTCGGTGAATGCCACATAACTGGGTGTGGTCCTGTTGCCCTGGTCATTGGCAATGATTTCCACCTTGCCATGTTGGAAGATGCCCACGCAGGAGTAAGTGGTTCCCAGGTCAATGCCTATAGCTGGACCCTTAGACATCTTCTGCCTAAATGAAAATTATAAAGTTACTACTAGTACCACTGAAATCTAAACTACAGTAATCTAATATATATCATCCATCCTTAAAACGTTCATCCAGTACAGAATCACAGGCACATATTAGAACCTTTTTTTGCCTATTGCTAGTACAGGTACATAGGAATTCTTTGTTTGTTTATTTTGGAATAATTTTAATAGTTCCCAGAACTAACATGTTCACATATGTCGACTTGATGGCTCCCTAGATATGGGTGACTCAGTCAGTGTTTATATGCTAGCTGGTAGGTGAAAGCTCTCCTATGAGAGTTACCATAGTGATGAAAAATTCTTGCTTTTTGTTCCATATTATTGTTTCTGTTTCTATTAGGGCCATAAAATGCATCTAAAAGTTTTGTGATTTGACTTAAAGGTGATATTATTTTGAACTTTGGAAGCAGTATGAAAGTGCCTTGAACTAAGATTTAACAGGACGCAAGCTTTACAGAAAGATTGTGACTTTTTTCTGGAAAAAAACAGGATACTGAGTGCATTAGATATGGGAGAGTTCTTGAATACCATAGAATATCGCTGAAACTGTGCATTGACCATTGGGCTGTATGTACAGTGGTGGCCAAAATTATTAGAACTTGGCATATTTAAAAAGTTTCAGTTGTTTTTGTTGAATTAGCCATTAAAATACAAATAAAACAAATGAAATATCTACAAAGTGATCATTATGCTCTATACCGGTAAATTATAGACTAGAGCCTTCATAAGGAGAATCACTGTGCTAAGTCCAGACCTCAACCCCATCAAGCACATTTGTGACGAGTTGAAAAATAAACTGGACAGATTTATTGTACATTTAAAAAAAAGCCTTTGGCTTAAGTTGCAGAAGGCATGGGATACCATTAGTGTTAATGGTTAATTAAGTTCTCAGGAAATATATTGACACTATGCCAGAGAGATGTGCTGCTGTAATTGCTGCAAAAGGTGGACATAGCAAATATTAAAGTTAAAAGTGGATTAAAACAGCAGGTCGCACTTCATCTGATATTTGTTGTGCGCAACCATCTGCATATTTCATGAACATTATGAAATAAAATCATGTTTTGGAGGCAAAAAAGTCAACATTTTCAGATCTGTCAGGTGTTCTAATAATTTTGTCCACCACTGTATATTAATAAAAGAGTAGGAGTACACAGGTGAAACAAAATGAAATTAAGAGGTCATGAGTGTCTGATTTGTTTTTATTCAAAAAAGAAATGTGGAATATATTTTACTATAATATTTTCTGGAAAAAAATGAAAAGCAATTATAGTGAATGGTGATTAATTGTCATTGCTGATACACCACAACAAAATGTGTCCTTGGCATTTAACCCATGTGACATGGTGACAGCAGCAGGCAGCTAATTCACCTGCCCAGGGAGCAGTGCCTGGGGGCGGTACCTTGCTCCAGGTACATCAGTGGTACTTGTGGGTTGGGGACTTGAACTGGCAACCTATCAATTATTGGCCAGTTCCTTAACCATTAGGCCACCACTGCCACAATATTATGTGTGTGTGTGTGTAACAGTCTTCATTCTAGTATTGGCCCACCCACCTCTTCCCTGAATAAATCTCGAGCTGCTTCCAGGTTAACGGCCCAACGATGGTATGATTACTCTGTCAGCACCATGGGCATAGATCTCTACCTTTGAGACAGAGCTACATACTGCCTCATGACAATGAGAAAACAAAACATTTTTTTTCTTTCTATTGAACCTTGATATTAATCATATTATGATCCCCAACCTCATTTTTCTAGCACATTTAGTGTAGCACATTATCTCTGACATTTGTATTTGTATCCATTCAAATGGCCTTTTAGCAGCTCTGTCCTGGCACTAAGTGCCCCCTGCTGTCAGCATGTTATCTGAGAAAGGGCAATGTTTAAACACCCCTGACAAAGAACTGACTTCATAGTCTATATGCAGTATTCTCGTTACATTGATTCAAAGTATAATATTTTTACGGTAACTATTATGTGGCCCATTTGGCCGAGTGCAGAAACAGTTGTTTAAAGTGATTTTATTTGTATTCTGTGATGAGCTGTTCAGTTAACCAGTTGTTGTTTATAATGAACCCACATTTTTTCATTCATAAGACACATACATTTATGTACAATTATATCTCGGATAACCTATCAACAAAAGGCCAACATGCATTTAATAAGAGGATGATGATTCAAAGTCAATCTGAAAAATAGATAAATGTTAAATATGGAGTATTTTTAATAAAAATAACCAGTACTAACTACATACGTGACTCATTTTCAGGTACATTTTAAGCAAATGTTTGCATATGCATATATGCATTCAACATGACTTAAGTATGTAACTGTGAGCCTGCTAGATTCATGGCTGTATGACATATGTGTTCACATGCGAGCCGGACTCTGAGAACTAGAAAGAATACCATTCTAGAAACCATTCTAGAAACTGCCGATGTGGCTCGATTCCAGCCAAAGGGGCGTGGCATGCGCTGCTGTATATCAGCTAAAAACAGCGGCGATTCTGTCCCTGCCAAAAGGGCCCGGCCACTCCCTGCCAGCTCCGCAACTGCCACCAAAACGTTTTTGTGTCACTGCCAGGCAAAAAGAGCCTAATTAAGTCAATGTTGTGGAAAAACTGGAAAACCTAAAATGAATGAATCATAAACATGAAATAATATTTGCTTTGTTACATACAGTTAAACTGCTAAAACAAACTGTAAGGGTATGTAGTTAAAGCTTTGCCAAAAACAGAACTGGAATTCAGTTTTAAACACATAAAATAAAAAGTAATACACAATGCTGAATATTTTAGGATAAAGCTATGATTGATACTGGAAAAGGGAAGAAAATCCAATAACAGAAATTCAATTTAAGTCTTCTACTGAGAGAAAGGAGACCGGCAGTTTATCTATGTGACTGATAGCAGGCTCCGTTGTTACGATACAAAATCAGCACAAGGAGCGATTGTTATGAGGGTGGTGCAGACCGTCACCCAGCATTTTTTACATTTTTATGCTGTCTTGTGGGATCTCTGGGAAGGAAGAATGGTTAAATAGGCAAGGATGAGATCATAATACTTAATGAACTTGTATTTCCAAAATAAAATCTGCCTTCTATAAACTCACTACTTTGTCAATGGGGACTTTATCTTACTGAAGACTTGCTGCATATTGTTGAAAATAGTAATGTTTGTGTTGCGCATATTGTGTATATTCAAACACAATATTTTTGTGAATTTTATGAAGAATCTACTCTTATTTATAGCAAATGAGTACAATAGGATGACATGAATTGTGCAGTGATTCATTATGAAAAAGGATATAAATCAAAATGTGAAAAGTGAAAATACAGCAACATCTATCAAACAGTGGCCTTGGAAACCAAACATACAGAACAAAAATGATTTTCAAAGCTAATTTAATGCATTGGTTGTGTTGCCTTAAAACTTTTCAAAAAAGTTATTTTAATCTAGCTTATTTCAAATAACCATTATAAAAACAGCTAAACATGTTGAAAGAACGTTTCATGTCACTTTTCACCCGAACATGATAGACATTCTTCTTACTAGAATTTTCCACAGCTTAACTAAGAAGCATGCAAGAGCTGCTCCCTTTGGCAAAGGCTGCATGTTTTCTGTCATTTGCCAGCAAGCAAAGCAAAGAGCAAACTTCCCCAGCAGTTAGAGCTTGGGTTCTTGTAAAAGAAGCGTTACCTTGTTTGGCTGGGTGTATTAGATTTGGATGATTACAGCAGTAAGCTTTTCGCTCCCACACTAGATGGTGGTCTGCCTTGGTCCAAACTGCGTTCACTCACTGTGCTCGGAAAGTGGATGTGTCGCTCTCAGACTCTCACACTGTGCAGCTCTCTGTATATACAAGCACTGAGGACTGAAATTCCTCTGGCACTCAGCTGACTCAGAGAAAGTTCCAGGCCTACTTCTGTTTAGCTCACACACTCCAACACCCAATAGGAGGACAGATACCAGCCCTGACACAGCAAATGAGAATGGAAATGCTGCTGAAGGGGACAGCTACTTCTTAATCCTGCAGTAAGTGGCATTGGGGCTGTCCTCTGTGACAGTTAAAAAAGCTATTTAAAACAATAAGGCTAATGAAATAAGCTGTCCTTCTTGTTCTTCTGGTAGGAAAACTATATTTATTGCATCTCAAGCAACGGCAGGTTTCATTAGTTTGTGTAAAAGATCCTATAACTCTGCACTGGACAAGAAATTAGAAGAGAGATACATGGATGGATGGAGGTTTAAAAGAACTCTAGTTATTTATAGATCATTTATTTTATAAAAAAAACTGAACAATATGTAGGAGACAAACATAGCAGTAAATTTTATTATGCTGTCCTTAATTGATAACACCAACCTGACACTTAATCTAGCAGAAGTGGTACAAGATAAATGCTATCATGTATGAATCAGTATTCAAGGGAGCTTAATGTCAAGCGGTGATCCTAAAATAAATCCCTCTTCTTGTCCTTACTTTCAATAGCTGCTTACACATACCAATAGGTTTCTAAGACTGGCTTTAGAGTAATTACAACAGGTGCATCACAGCCAAACTCTATGATCCATCCACACTCTGGCATGTAAAAAGCATATTCCCAGAGGACCTTAACATATTAAAGTTATGGGACATCCTACATTTGCAAGCATTACTGTAAGATGGCCCAACAGTTTGAACATAATTACACAGCCTTTTCTTCTTTTTACTCAGTTTACTTTATTTGATCAGCATGAATGGAAAATAGACACCAACTTTACAACCTTAAGGAAGGTCAATGGGGAACTCTGTGCCATGCCTATTTTTGTGTAGCTGACATATAAGCAGTGGTCTGGACTCTTCTGGAATAAGTGCCACCTGGCCCCAGTTCTTCTATTTCAGGAACGGAAGCCTGGCATATGAAGCTCGTGCTAATATTAAATTTGCAGTCAGTTATGCATTGGTCACCTACTGCCTGACTGAAGGATCAGGCATCCAAACTTCTTACATATTGTTACAAACTTTGCAAAAGTGATTTCAATATTTATTTCTCCGAAGATGATTTCACTGTCTGATGTATGTCATATTATTATTTTACCAGGTGTCTCTAAGTGAAATACATTCTCTTTTTTTGAGAAGGCAGGGTCGGACAATCCCTGGAGCAACTGGGGCCTCGCTCAGGGGTCCCATGATGAAATCACTCTGCTTACCCTAGGATTTGAACTAGAGAACTCCAATCATGGGCACAGCACCCTAGCTCAGTGTTTCTCAAACAAGGCCTCGGGGACCCCCAGACAGTCCATGTTATTGCTCTCTCTCTCAATTCCCTGGGAGTTAGGAGACAGCAAAAATGTGGCCTGTCTGGGGTTCGCTGGTTTGAGAAAGGCTGCCCTAGCTCACAAGCCACACACCATGAGTACCGTTATTTTTATTAGGGAATAATGGTAATTGGGTAATACCAGGACTGCTTTCTATTCTATGTAACGGTCGGAATGGTGATATGTCCCCATTAGTCCAACAGGGACATTAACATGTGTTCATAGTCACAAGAAGGCACATGAAAGACAGGAGCTTTTAGAAAAGCAGCACTGGTTCCCGCCTTGCACCAGAAATGGTCTGCCCTCAGGAGAAGAAGCTGCGAAGATGCTGGATGAAGGGCTCCTCTTTGTTCTTGCCAGGCTGGTAAGGTCCATTCCAAGGGTTGCAGGCAGATCGCTTGCAGTAGTTGTAGAAGTGCTCCTCTGCCTTCTTCAAGGTACAATTCAGATCCAACATGCCCTGCAGGCTTTATGGGAACAGGATAAAAAGTAGAGAGCTAGCTGGAGGATTAAGGCAGGGTCAGCATGCAGGAACACATTGGTCAAATTGAAATTTCAAAACTAATCTCAATCGCGAAACTAGGTTTCACTCGGTTTCACTAGGTCTGGTAAGGCTCACACACCTGTTAGCAAACTGGATCAGTTGTGACTCATTCTGACAATTGAGGAGTGTCTCCCTGTGCTCCAGTAAAATTGTGGCGCAGATGAACAGCTCAAACGTGAACTCCTGGTTGATGCCAGTCCGCTCTAATGCTGGTTTGTCCTCTAGTCTCACGCAAATGACAAGGAGATATAGACATCACGTTAAAAGCCAGATCTGCCAGTTGACTATGTATTTGTTTGAACCAGAATGTTTTATAATCAGCAACTGATTATCTCCTTGTTCTTGGTTTAAGAGAACTGGCACAAAATGTAACCCAGAAGATCTGAAGACTTATATTGTATATTTCACGTTTATATTTACAGTATTTAGCAGGCACCTTTAGCCAGACCGACTTGCTTAGAAGTCTCAATTTTTTAAGGCGGTGTTATAGTCATGATCAGCACAACTACAGTACAGGAGAAGTGTAGATACATAATTCTATGCAGGTTTTCCAATGAAATTTTATTCAGTACGTTGAAAGCAAGGTTATAAAGATAAAATAGCTATAAATGGTTATCATAAACTTGGTCTTAATTGAAGGTGTGTTACCTTTAAGATTATGTTAAGGGTCAATGCATGATTTTTACTTAGGGCACCTTTCTTTAGTGAAAGGACCTAACCTAGGATGGAGTTGCAGGCCAGCCGTTCCTGGTACCATGTCTTCTCCACCTGCTGAGAGATGAGTTCTAGGTGGTCACAGCTCAGGATCTCAAAGAGCCTCAGGGCATCGCTATGTTCAAACTCCCGCTGGAAGCCCAGGAGCAGCCACCTGGGAGATGGACAGAAAAAGACTGGATAATGAGGACCGGAGATGTGAAAAATTAAACTGAGCGCAATCAAAATCTCTCGATTCCAGTGTAACAACTAACAATCACAGTAAACCTGCGCTAAAGGAACGCTGTGCTGCAAATACAGGCCTTCGGGACAGCGAAGCATGGCCCATGGCTACTAGTGAGTTCATTACCTAAGTCTGTCTTTTAGTTGAATTTGAAAGCTGGAAAAATAATAATATAGTACATGATAATAATAAATAATAATTATTATACAGTAATAATAAAACCTCATACAGAACTGTACTGTAAGATGTTAAGATGATCCAGTGAAGCTGTTATCACAAGCATCACAAAGTAGTGTGTGCATTTGATATTACAAATCATTGTAATTGACCCAAATTTTTAAGTCTTGCCAATCCTTTCATAAGTACGAGTTGTCCGTAAGTCGGGCATTAACCTGGGGACTG
>JAODKN010000134.1:20260457-20271243 GCA_026774425.1 Petrocephalus zakoni | reverse complement strand
TTAAATAAATCTGTTAATTATGTTGTTAATTTGATTTATTCTTCACAATGTACCGATAATACCGTTAAAGTACCGGACCGATAGGCAGCACCGCAAAGAGTAGTAGTACCGTTAAAATCTTACTGATACCCATCCCTAGTGACAGTTCCCTGGTACAGCCTACCAAGCACACTAGTAAAGACACAAAACAAGGAGAGGCTTCTGGAATACCGTCTGTGCCATTGAGGCGCATGCACACAGCAGCGGGAAGTAGCTGTTGCCATTTCCTCTTCATAATGTGATATCTCACAGACAGCTGTTCACGTAGCAAGGACCGCTCCAACATGGTGGAGCCACAAGGGTACACACCAAACAGGAAACGCCACACTTGCCCTCGTTCTGAAGGAGAAACTCCACCTGAAAGCATTAAAAACTGCTATATTAGCATATCGAACCACTGGACCACAACAGAATGAGACAAAGAATCTACACAGCAAAGTAAAGTAAAAAATCTACTAATATGTCATGCCCTGCCTTCCTGCCCCTCCTGTTTTCTCCCTAACGAGCCACACCTGGTATGTGTTAGTCTTAACGCTCGTTCTGGCCCTCTTGTTAACTCACCCCAGCTGCCTCTTGTTGTAATCCTTATAAATGTCTTCCAGTCCAGTCAGGTTGTGATTCAGTTACCTGTGTGTTAGCCTCCCTATTTTGATCCCCTGTGATCCTGTTGCTTTACCAGTTTTGTTAATAAAACCTTTTGTTTGCCTCAATGCCCGCTCCCGCGTCCTCTGTTCATGACAAGTTATTTATAAAGTGGAGCATGAAGCACTCCACTATGCAATTATGATAACTGTTTATTATACTTTTATTTCAGACATTAATAATTTAACATTTTGATACCGGTTTACTTGTGATTTAAAGAGGTTTACCTGCAGTTTTTTGGAGTTTAAAGATGTTTCAGACACAGAGATTATGTTTCAATCTATTTCTAGCACAAGGATTTTAACAGATTTTATAACTGTCTCAAACAAATTCTAATGCTGTTTCACCAAAAAACAATCATTCAGAAAACCTATTTGTATTTCCATATCTATTGTATTTCCATTTCTTGCTATGGAACTTTTCCTTGACTTGTCTGAGGAAAAAAGTCATTTAGTTATGTGGCTTCACCTGAATAGAGCCTCCAGTAGATTTTTCCTATCTGGACATTGCTGCTATAGATTGCTGTTAAGTGTCTAATGATAAAGAGTCTAAAGTGACAGCCAGCCTTCCCTATACCTCAACAACATCACCCTTTACTCCTCTCATGCGAATTGTGCAGGCTTGACCACAGAAGTATTAACTGTTCTATGTCTGTTTCGCATGCGGATGTGGGAATACACAGTCCACATGTGAAGAACTATGTACCAGCCTGTAGTGATCTTAGGGAAATTACATACTATTTCTCGTCTTTATCGAGGATTCACAACAAAGAGGAGAACTAGCTGTATTTGCAGGGTGTCCACGTGGCATTAAATTTGAGTTGAACAAATTAAGGCTTTGAAGAGTCTTATGAAGTCCCCTATCACCATCTGCTTAAACCACACTTTGCTAAACATATATCATTTAAACATATGTCATTAGCCCATTTACTCTACCCTATGCACCCTATGCACTTTGAAAGGTGTACTACATGAGCATGGATGTTGTTCTTGCCATCTTCCCAGCCACAACCCAAGCTGTGTGTGTGTACATGTGTGTGTGAGACAGTGATGGATAATGGAATACTGAATGGGTTTTAAAGGGTGCATGTTAATCTTGCTTTGTAGTATACCCCTTACTTTTGATAATGTTTGAGAACGTTAACGCAAGAGTTTCTTTTAGTGGAAATTTAACAATTGGTGCTAAAAGTACCATAGACTGCAGCAGCTATCAGAACACAGATTAGCTAGGTGTCTTGCGTAAAGCATTGTCTTTAAAGAGGCAACCCATGGGAAAATGTAAATTCAGATATTCAAGAATCTGATAAATCTGCTGCTTTATATGCTTCTGATGTTGGGAAATGGGACATTGAATGTCTTAATCTCAGTTTGTTGTTCCTCTGGTTTGAGTGAAGTTTCTTGATAGAAGCATAACTGTGGCACCCAGGCCTCACATTGTAAAGTTTAATTTATTATTCACACATCAGTTGTTAGACCATTTTTTTAATATAAAACTTCAGTCGGTGTAGTGGCTGTTTGTAAATGTATGGGTATTGATTCCAGTTTTTCCACATATAGTTTGGTCTGAAATTTGGCTTAAAGTTGCAACAGGTTTAAAGTCCTTTCGCATCAGGATTTATGCAGAGACCCTGTATATATATTTACAAACACCTAATACTGTTATTGAATTGTGCCTCAGAAACTTCAAAGAGTACATTATAAAAGCAATGCAAATGGTAGGGGTAGCAAATTCTATAATAAAATGTGTAAAAATGGCACAAAAATTCCTTGCAGCTGCGTGGCGGGCTGGTCAACTGGGAGCAGGAGGATGACCGGCAGAAGTGTGTGGCCAAGGAAGAGGCATGTCATGGCTTATAGGCCCAGCTGACCCAGAAGTCCTACAAGCTGAAGGAGGCTGAGGCTGCGCTGCATGACCGCAAGGAGATGAGCCTCGACTTGGAGGATTGCTAGCAAGCGAGCGTGGCAGGCTAGAGGAGCAGCATAGCCCAAGCCAGGAACTGGAGCAGTTGCATGAGGCCTTCCTATCCATGTTGGGTGGTGGAGGGGCAAAGGATTCCCTCTCAGCCAAGCAAGGGAAAGGGTAGACAGTCAAGGGGAACCTGTGATACTAGAGCTTGCTAGCAGCCCAGCATCTGGTAGCCTAGCCAGTGCTTGTGAGCAGATGCACCGCTCCCCCCCGCCATTGGAGATGGTACACCAGTGGCTGACACCGGACCCAGAGGATATGTCCAATAGTAGAGGTGGGGACTGGGGGTGGTGGTCGGTTGTATATAGCCCTGTGTATGTCTTGTAAACAGCCCTGTATGTATTTCTTGGAATACATACTTGTCGTGCTGTGTATCTGATTGTAGCGTGTGCCCTTACATGTGTTTGTTCTCAGTCCTCTCAGCCATTGTGTAATAACCTACCGTGTGTAAACCTTCCTGTCCATTATGGGACCTCCCTGTATTTCCATGTTGTCTCTGTCGCTGTCCCTTATTGTGAGGTTCTTTTAAGGGCTGATATAAAGAGCAACTTCACGTGAAACCGTCTTGCCTCATTTCTTTGCCACCAATGCGATGCCTCAGTCTGCCTGGTGTCACAGTATTATATAGACTATGTGTAGTGCATACAGCAAGTTATATTACACATTGACACACACAATAATATTTTATTGCACATGACGTGTACATTTAACCATCATGAGATAAATAGCAGGTACTTAACTTATTGCACATGTTTAAATACATGCGGAACAAGAAGGACAGCTTAATGTCTGGGTGATGATTTAGAAGAGGAGGAGTTTTAGAGTCTGGCCATAGGGAGGAACGATTTCCGTGATGTTCAGTGGAATACTTTATACTGGTTAATCTATAGCTAAAGGTACTTTGTGCAGTGGATGATCAATGTTGTCTATAATAGACTGCAACCTAGATAACGTTCTCTTATCTGCCCCAGTCTCGAAGGTGGCATGTTCTTTTCCTATAATACAGCCAGCTTTCTTAATCAGATTGCTGAATCTGTTGGTGTCAGCTACCCTCATGCTGCCTTCCCAGCATAGAAATGAAGCTGGCCACCACAGACTCAAAGAACAGATGCAGCATGGTGTTGCAGACTCCAAATGATCTGAGTCTGCATAGGAAGTGCAACCTACTCTGACCCTTCACATAGGTGGCAAGCAAGTAATTTAGGACGGTGCGGTACTAAGGCTTTCTGGAATAACCGTATACCTGTTGTGGTGCCTAATGTGACGATAATTTATCATGAATGGTTGCAACTGTATACACAACAGGTGTTTCAGAGTTATCACAGATATCGCAATTCAGCACTACGTTTACTTTTACGCTTACTTACAAAGAGTTAACTAGGCATAAGTGCTGCTAGGCTGAGTTTCCAGAGAATGCCCAGGCAGTACACTACTTAACACTATTATTATAACAGCAAAATAAACCAGCAAATGCCTATTACACAATGTCTGCATATCCAGAGGCTGCAACCAAAGGATTAGGAGGGAGGTAGAATTTGGGGGGAGGGTGGTGGGTTATTACTAAAAAGTTTTTATTTAAACGTCTATTTATTGGGGGAATGTGACACAGAGGTAAGGGGCATGTGCTGAGACAGCACGCTGCCGCACACCATCACATGGCAAACCCCCACAGGGATGAGAACTTGGCTGCTGCCATGCAATGGGTGATACCTCAGCCCCACACTATGTAGATGGAGTCGAACAGTGTGAAGTTTTTCCAGTGGCCGGAATGTCAATCCTGCCACCCACCAACTAGGGCTGTGCTAAAAAAAAAACGATACTGCAAAATATCGTGACAGACTCCTGGACGACACACGCATCGATAGAGAAGCTGCTGTATCAATACGGCCAGTTTAAGAACTTAAAGACCTTTAAGAACATGTAATCCAGTGGTGTAACGGCAGTTTTAAAAAAGAAACATCACCTATGGGGCAGTGCGCAATACAGCCGTAGGGTGCCAGCCAGGGGTATGACATCACATTGCCTTATAAGGCAATTCTGTACAAATTTCTGGCACCCCGAACATGGTAAAGTGATTGTATTTTTACATGCACATTTTAAGTGCCGCATTTGCAAACAGCGCTCAACTGCTTTTTTATCCTTAGTAAAGTGTTTCCGGAAAAGTCCCATATATACAAGCGTCAAATTAGCAGAGAACAATGATACATAAAACTATCATAAAAGCCATGACTGTTAAGTTAAATAAAATAAGTCCTAGCATGATTTTTCGTAAAGCCTTACTATAACTATATGCCATACACCAAAAATAAGCCTTAGGTAATATCCCATGGATTGGGCCTGTGGAGTTATGTCACTATCACATTGAATGACGGGATAACGGCACCATATTTAGAGGAACGCAAATAAGCAGGGGTGCGTTTCCCAAAAGTTTCTGTTAGCAACTAACATAGTTAGCATGTAAGAAGCTATCATAGTTAGCAACTATGCTTTTGGGAAACAAACCCCAGATCTTCACAATGGAAGAAACGCGAAGATGGAGAAAGCAAAGAACAGTAAGAGGACACCATAGTGCAACACCAAGCAAATGTATATGCAAAAGTTAACGACGATCAACAACGTTGACCCTTATGAGATGCCAGTGAACAAATGGACAAAGGATCCCGACGCGCTACCTCGGCTCCCTTATGGGGACATTATCAACTACCAAGTTAGCAGTTTAGCAGTGCGTACACTTTTAAGAGTTTAAAAATTACAAATCTCTTGAAGCGTACAAACAGATCCCTGCTGGCTGGGTGCAAAACCTCTTCATTTTCAAGGATTTTAGCAGAAATGGCCTGGGCAATATAGCACAAAGAAGAGGCAAGAGTGGCACACAGTGTTTACAGAACTTTTATTGTATGTAATTATCGGTTATTCATTGATGTTCACACTACTGCGGCACATACACAAATGCCATTTTCCCAGCATTAAAAGCAACACTAATCTTAGGGCTGGGCGAAATATCAAATCAATTTTAAATCGATTTCATATGACGGGCAAAACATTTGGCCGGACACCAGCTTTTTGGTATTATATGGAACTTTATGTACACCCACAATTTGTCAAGCAGATTAGTAGTATGGCTAAAATATTAATGAGACATTTTATGATGCCCAGAGATAGTAATCAGTCTAAATTTGGCATATCCTTACATTTAATAACGCGTCTTTTGGAGCAAAAATTAATATAAGATCCTGTCTTATTTCCGAGGAAACACAGTATATATGATGATATTACTGTGGAGGATGATCCCCTCCCCATCTCAACATTGAGGTGGATGTGTCCCCTCGTCCCCCCTTAAATCTATGCCTATGGTGCAAGCAAATACAGTCTCAATGTCAGAGAAACATGAAGGTCAGTGAAGAGCTATTTCCACTGCCACCTAAATTGAAGGCAAAAATATGGCAGTATTTTGGATTTTTGAAAACGCCAAAGAGTCTACAGTTAGCAGTTCAGCTGTTTAGAATACCTGTTTTATTTAGGCATTATTCAAAATGTATCGCGATATGCATCGTATCATTGCCTCGTATAATATCGTGAGGGTGTTGGCAATACCCTGCCCTACCACCAATACCACCAACCACCAACCTCCAAATTTTCCCAGAAGTTGGAGAACCTACGTGCAGGGCAGGATGTAGGATAACGTCATACCCAGGATTGAAGCAATTGCAGGTTAAGCGCCTTGCTCAAGGGCCCAACAGAGTAATATCCATAAAATGCCTGCTGGCACTGTTGCTGCAGGCATCCACGGTTGGAACTCAACCCCAGCCTCCATGTGGAGTTGTCTATTCTTAGTGTGCCACACAGGTCTCCTTCAGATACTCTGGTCTTCCCCAAAAGTCCAAAGACATGCAGTTTGGCTAGCTGTTTTTTTCTAGACTGCCCACTGTCTGTGTATGCGCCCCCTGACTGGCATCCCATGCAGGGTACCCCTGCTTTATGCCTTATTATGTCTGGGACACGCTCCAGCTCCCAACCACACCAATCCCAGTACTCGATAAGCTGCTGAAAGATGGATGGGCTTATTTGTACTGAGACAGACTTACTAAAGTTTCCTAACCAAATTCATGTTGTTATCTTTTAAACAATCATATCACTAAGTGACAGTACATGATCTTTTATGCATTTAGATGCAATATACTTACATGCATATCAGTCAAATCACTATAATGAGAACTCACAGGGCACATCTTTGTAAAACATGGTTATATACATCTGGCCAACGCAATGGTAACAATAAATGATGAATCGTTGTATTTCATTCAACTACAAGAAAAAGTAGATTTTTTTAGTTTTTCCATGTTAAACTAACACCATTTTCAACTAAATGGGTAACTATAAAAGTAGGCGATTATTAACTAAGCACACTCAGTGGCATATACTTGAAAACATTTTGTATCAAAAGTACAACAGTCCCTTTTAAACATTTTTTTCAGAAAATAAATCGTGACCAGTGTCTCATTTTTAAATACCGTACGTGTCATGGGGTTTCGGAAAGGCGATTAGACCTACCCTTGAACCGTTTCAAAATTAATTCCTACAGAACTGCAGCAAAGGTTTCGGTTAATGTGCAACAGATGGCCAGGAAACAGCTTGATATCACAAAGCATTAAAAGACGCAGCGGCGCTCCTGACCTACCGTTTTTGAAGATATACGTGCGCAGCCTGGATTCGTCTACTCGCCCCTCTGAGTCCATGATTCCAGGTAGACAGAGGCGCACATTGCCTGAGGAAGGTGTGCACACCGATGATCCGCGGCTCAGATCAGGACACCATGCCGAGGTCTTTTTTAAAGCCTTCGCGCTGATCTCGCTCTCCGATTCGTTTTTTCCCCGGTAATATTTGCCGTCGACTCTTACATCTGGGAGATCGCGGTCAGGTAACACACCTCCATTTATTTGCGGGGTTTCCATTATGTCCTTAGGTCTGACGCCTCTCTCACAAAAACCCAAATATTCCCACGTAACTGATTTTGCATATGCATAAATGAGAAGTCCTTGGTCCCTTTATGCTTTCCGCAAACATAAATGTCATGTTTGCTTACGACGTGGCGTTTCTCTTTTTTTACTTAAATCGCAAACTGGTTTTGTAACTGACTACAAGTGCCCCCATTCGCACAGTCCTCACCGCCCCCACTCCAGCGAGTCATATGACTGTGGGTCCCGTACGTCTTATCGTATAGTCCTATTGCAGCTTGCACATTTTCCCTTAGTGTGCTTTACTCCATCCTGTGCTGTTTTACCAGAAAGTCGCTCTACGTCACTTGCTTATTAATCTTCAGTCGATGCAGACGTATGGTGCCCTTCACCTAAAAACAACAGATTGCTCAGCCCATATGTACTTCAACTTTTGGAGCTTCTATAAACAAACCGCAATTAACGGCCACTATACACAATAATCCACAGATCGGTAACAAATACGCAGAGGTACTATCTTTAAATAAAGTGTCAGATTACAAAGCCCGAAATCACCCTAGTGCCGTTTGCTGACCAGCCTAAATGGCCCGAATGCGTGTTGTCTTTCATTGCCTGCCAGATGGAATGCGCAGAAGTAACTGCCTCTCTAAGGAACATGTGATATGTATATATTCGGAACTTTACTGGTTGCTGGAACTAGTTCCTTGTTTGATGCATTTCCTTATTCGCCATATGTATATACATTTTACATAAAAAATAATTATTTCTCTTATGCAAACTCGCTTTCATTGAATTTTTACTCGTTCTTATTAACTTTAACAAGTGTTTTGCATTTGTATTCTCGGGGCAAAAGCTACATGTTTGTTTTAAACGTAAAACGGTAGCACATTCATATTTGAAGCGGAACAGAATAGTAAATTTGTGTAATGCAATAGTAAACGAAACTTGAGAGAAAGCTATAAAGGAAGTGCTGGGCCGCCTGACCCAAATACCCTCACATACGTGTATTCTTCTGCAGCCGCTTTATTAAATTATCCTCTGACATATTAGCCTATACACGGCTTTCGTGGTTCCCAGATATGAGGTAATGTAGACTCCCTTTGCTTTGCCGAGTCCATTGACTACCGAAACAAGTGATTGAATTGTGCGATACTGTGGTTTCCCCCCATGGCGGTGCTTAAATAACCGTATATAAATTGACCGAACTGATGGTAAGTGTACAAAATATGACTTATTTTATTTGTAACCTGTAATTTAGAATTATGCCCCCCCCATGGATGTATAAAGTAGAGTCAGAAATTTTATTTTACATGTGGTACATTGTATGCTGGATTTATTGTACATGTGGTACATTGTATGCTGGATTAAATTCTATCTGAAATATTTTGTAGAAATTGGTCAGTGACCAACTTATGAGGTACACCTGCTTGCTAATGCAAGCAGCCTGCTCCTCCAAACAGTGAGTCAAGCGGCTAAAACCGAATATAGAGTACTACCACACACAGACAAGGTTATGAGGTACACTTACTACTTACTGTTTGGCTAAGCATTAGAATGGCTAAGATGCATGTTTTAAATGATTCTGAATGTGGAGTCATTGTTGGTGCCAGGCACAGTGGTTCCAGTATCTCGGAAACCATCGCCTGGGATTTCACAATATAATGTGGGTCCTACTAGCTAGATGTACATAATAAAGACACTGCTGAGTGTATTTACCAAAGTTATTAAGGAAAAAAGATTTATCAGAATGTTGGTAAATCCATAAAATACGGCAAATACGAAGTTCAGAAGGTGGACCTGAAGGTGTTATATCTGTATTAAAATCTGAAATATGAGCTGTAACTTTAATTTAAATCCAAGAAATGAGGGCAAACACTTTTCGAAACAAAGAATAGCATGGTCTTATAATGTGTTTTGTACAGCTTGGTTTTCACCATCACATGACTCCATCAGCTGCCCCTTTCAGGTCAGGAAGCATAGCCCCCAGCAGCAAGTCTTTTGAGAAGCACTGCTTGTATTTCATTTTCATAGGAAAGCCTTGGGACATTTGGCTGTCTTGGTTTTTACACCATCTTTGGATCAGAATAGTACATAAAAACAAAAAGTCCAGAAATGAAACAAAACCAAATGGAGGCATACACTACTGGTCTAATTACATTTCTCTAGTATGCCATCTGTATAACTGATTTAGTAAAAAAATATTGTCTTTCATATGATTTTCTGCTAAATAGATTGATGTATATATTAGCATTCTGTTTGTGCATGGAGTTTGCTTGATTACCTTGCATTTTGGGGGGTTCCTTGGGTTCCCTGGTTTCCTCCTACGATCCAAGAACAGGTAGTTATGCTAAATGGTGTTTCAAAATTGTCCATAGAGTATCATTATGAGTGAGTCTATGTGCCCTCTAATGGATTGGTACCCTTTTTAGGGTGTGTCCTGTACTGCTCAGGCCCCCTGTGACACTGACCAGAAGCACTGAGAAAACAGATTATTTATCAGATAGAGATAGATAGATAGATAGATAGATAGATAGATATAGTACTTTATTAATCCCTCGGGAAGGTCCCTTCGGGAAATTAAGTACACCTAGTGCACCTAGTTTCAGAATGTGCCATGTTTATTATATACAGTACCTGTCAAAATCTTTTCAACATGATAATGACCCTATGCACATTTCTGCAGCACAGTGGTGGCGTAATGATTAGGCAAGCAACTGTGTAATTGAAAGGTTGGTGGTTTGAGTCCCTGACCTGCAAGTACCACTAAGGTACCCTGAGCAAGGTACTGCCCCCAGGGTGCTGAATTAGCCGCCCTCTGCTATGTCACAATTTCACATATGGGTTAAATGCAGAGGAGACATTACATTGTTGTGTGCTTTGGTGTGTCAACAATGACCATTAATCACGTGTTATCCTGTGACAGATGACCTGGGGGATCATATATATATTTACTATATTTTTTACTTCACTTTAACTTGTTCCCTTGTTCTGACTGTGCCTCAGTTTCATCTGGAATCATGACAATTAAATAATAATTAATGTGACACATTTGATATGTAATGCTGCATTCAAGTATAATAACCAAGTACACTCAAAAAAAATATTTCAGCCTAATCTTTAGGATTTATGTAATTTAATTGCATATAAAATTTCCATGCATTTGGATTACATAGTTTTAAGGAAAG
>JAODKN010000134.1:20174856-20186841 GCA_026774425.1 Petrocephalus zakoni | reverse complement strand
CCCCCCCCCCCCCCCCCCCCCCACCCCCCCCCCCCCCCCTCCCCACCCCCCCGCCCCCGCCGCGGGGGGGGGGGCCCCCCCCCGTTCCGACTCATTCATGTCTTTTTTTTTATACTAGAATCATATCTTATTTTGATTATATCAATTATTACACATATTATTAAGATGAAAGTTTTGGTGTTATTTAAAATAATTCACTGAGCAAAGTTTAAGTTATGTGACAGTTAATCAGACCCCAGATTCAAATAAAAAAAAAAAAACTTTATTTGTCCCAATTGCAAAATAAATAATATATATAGATTGTAATATACAGCCTAGAGTCAGTCAGATTATATTCACGTTCATGTCCCTTTTTTAGAGTGAATGATATCCCTCTCTTCTTTGCTGCCAAAGAGAATGACGTTGGTTCCATAAAAAAGCTCCTTAAATGTCCGTCCACAGATGTCTTTGAAAGAGGTGCGCCCTGATCTTCTCTTGTTTAACCTTTTGCACCGCTGTATTGATTTATATGTTTTACCACACAGTATTATTATAGAAAAGTAGTAGTAAAATTGAAGATTTTTTTAAGGGAGTGACACATATTTAATGTGCCCATGATGATAGACTTATAATAGTTGAATCTATTAATTAATTAAATTTTTTAAATAGTTTCTTATGTAATGAACTTCTCTGTACTCTTTGAACAAACATGTAAAGAAATACTGTAAACTACTGATGATGAAAATGACACTTCATGAACCATTTGCTGTATCTTTTGACCCCACTAGATGGTGCTGTCAGTTAAAAAAAATGGCTCAAAGCATGCCACAAAGCAAGCTAATAGCACCTTCTAGTAGGGTAAAAAAATACTTCATGAAGCATTTTTTTGGCCATCATTATTATAAACACTGTAGTTCACACAGTTGGAAGCTGGACATGGTGTCTTTCCAATAGAGTCAATATGGCACCCAGTTAAGTGTTTGTGTCTCCCTTCTTCAGGAGCCCTAGGGGAGACTGTACTTCATGTGGCAGCATTCGCTGGTAACATAGAGGCTTCAGTGGCTATAATGGAAGAGGTTCCTGAGCTCATAAATGAGCCCATGACCTCTGACCTCTACCAGGGTAAGAATTCAGACTCCTTGTTCCGTACAACCACACAAGAAATGTGTTGTTCCTAACTTGATATCATTCATTTTTATGGCCTGCTGGACGCACAGGATCTCAGGGGTTAGCACTGCAGTCTCATACCTCAAAGGTTGTGGCTTTGAGTCCTCTCCCCAGGCTTGAATGTGGAGATGTTCTCTTCCAATTCGCATGAATTTTCTCCACATACTTCAGTTTCCGGCTGCAGCACAAAAACAAGGGTTAACTGCAGAGTTGTAGTTCTCAAGACCGGTCTTGGGACCACTCGACCTGATCTTGGCCTTGTTCCGGTATTGAGCCCGTTTTATCTTGATCTTGCCTTGGTTTTGGCCACAAGTTTCAAAATGTTACAAAATATATTATCTGAATTGACATGCAAATATTCTTCTTTCTCCTCAGCATGTGGAAATAAATTTTCCTACTAAAAATGTACTACATCTCCCAGCTGCCCCAGCGGTATAATGCTATTGGGCAGCTTCAGATGGGTAAAAGTGGAGATATGGCACTGTCAGTAAAGTTAGCAAGGTGCATAACAGCTGGAAATTGCAGTAATGCGGGCTTCGTCTGCCATTATCCAATTTGGTTAGACGTTTCAACCTCACCTCCTTTTGAGCGTGTTTTCAGCAGTGGGGGTCATATCCTGAGACTACATCGTACCTGAGTGGGAGCCAAAATATTAACAGATTTAGTGTTCTTTAAGTGCAATTATGCACTGTTGCATACATCACAATGCTTTTTTTAAATGCATTACTACTTTCTAGCATTACTACTTACATTACTTACATGTAGGCTGACAAGTTTTAAAAGCAATCAATAGATTGAGAAGATGTTACATGATCTCTGATGGCCTGTAATCCTGTTTAGGGTGCCCCCTCCCTTTCACCCTGTGCATCCTGAAATATTTCCAGGATCATTATGAGCTCATACTGAAAAAGTGACTAAGGAAAATGGATGAATTAATTATATAATGTTCAAACGATATAAAAGTACAGACATTTCTTTAGGTTATTTTAATAACTATATAGGTTTTGTTTCCTTGATTCTCTCTCCCTAGGTCTGACTGCTCTTCACATTGCTGTGATGAACGAAAACCCTGGCTTGGTAAATGAGTTAATTGCCCAAGGTGCTGATGTAGCAACTCCTAGGGTGACCGGGATCTATTTCAGGAAAAGAAGAGGAGGACTCCTGTATTATGGTGAGAGAAAAGGGTGTTTCAATCCTGGGGGTTTCAGGCTGGAGCTACAAGAAGAGCAGTTGTGTTTTGGGCCCAAGTAGAATATCTCCAAGGCTCGTCTGCAGGCTCGTCCTGCTGCCCCAGACAGATACAAAGGGCTTACCTTTGGTACACTTTCTAAAAACAGCAAGTGTTTTTACCTTTGTGACAGCTGTAGCTTCCTTCCTGGGACCTCTTTGTGGTGGAGAATAAGTGAGAAAGTACATGTGGTATGAGCTCTGGCTTCTGATTGGAGAGAACTTTAGAGAAGTAATACAACTACTACATCCCTTTCGAAACTGCAACTAGTGTTTTTCCAACTGGACTATTAATGGTATCAGTCTGTAGTGTTCCCTAGTTCTGTGAGTTTATTTGTTCCACCTGTCGTTTGTTGTCCTGTGTCCTCCCCGATTGGTTAGTTAGTTATGATTTGCACCTGTTCCTGGTTGTGCCCTGTGTTCCAGTGTATTTAAGTGCCTGTCTATGTTTGGGTTTCTAGTTGGTCATTGTGTGTGAGAATTGCATGTATTGTATAGTGTTTGGTAGTGATGGTGAGATGAAGCTTCATTGAAGCACGGAAGCTTCCCAGCCAATTGTGTCAAAAAAGGGTTCATGCTCGAAGCGTCAAATGAACACTGAGGACATCTATTGGTTGAAAAATATATGACATGAAATGCTCACAATCAAAGGATTAAAAGCAATGCGCTCCAGTGTAATATACGGGAGCCTGTTTTCACCACATATAAATTAAAAATAGTTCAGTCATAATCAGGCTCGGCTCCAGCTCTCGGTAACAGGGTGGGCTAGGAAGATTTTTTTGGGGGGCAATTACATATAAAAAATACATTTCAACCCTCTTGTGATTGTGTGGAGAGTCCCCACAAAGATATAGATAGCTAATTTTAGTGTGTTTGGACCATTTCATTTTTCAACATGCAACTCTCTCCAACATCAGGTCAACACATCGTGTCTTTTGCCGCTTGTGTGGGAAACGGGGAGATTATCACTGCGTTGATCGATGCTGGAGCCAACATCAGGGCTCAAGACACTTTTGGTAAATTCCTCTGTTTATTTCCTTTCAGTTCACTGAAAATCAGCTTACTACAGCCGGCTCACACTACCTCCCCATTTTGTGACATTTATCCTCTATTTGTGTCTTTTATTAGGAAACACAGTCCTGCACATTCTTGCTATACAAAATAGTAAATCTCCTGTCACCAAAGTTATTGACATCTTCTTGGCAAAGGATAAAGAGATGAACAGAGATATACCACTGGACCGCCTGCCGAACTTCCGGGGATTAACTCCCTTAAAAACAGCTGCTAAGGAGGGCAACATTGTGGTGAGAAATGCATCCATCATCGAACCACTTAGCCAGCAAAGGGTTGAGATTTGGAGCCATCACATGGCACATACACCTACAATAATATGTCAAATTGCTGGGAATAATAATGGTTGCATTTATAAATAAGAAATGTTGGTTATGATTATTGGGGGTTGGCAACCAACTAAAGTTATGAATCCTGAACAAATGGAACGGACATGACAGATGTGGTGAATGAGCTGGGGGGTGACTGACAGTATGAAGCAGAAGGGAATAGGGATGCTCTAGACCATGGGCAAAATTCCAGCAAGCTACAGTACACGGGGGTTAGTTAATTTCCAAAATAAACTATATATTTTCACAACACACCTTTTATTAATGACCCCTGACATCCACACATTCTCACACATTACATCTGAAAATAATGAAAAGGGCTAAACATACTAAATCTGGCCCACTGATCATCAGCCACCCTCCAGGCACCCTGTTTGGTTGACATGTTTTACCAGTAAAATTTTGGGGATCACTGGGGAGTAGGAGCGTTACAAAAACCCAGCACTTTCAAACAAATATCGTGACAGGACACAGCAAGTCACATGGGATAGTCGCATGGCCAAATTGCCTGCTTGCGTCATAAAGGAAAGGAATTTAACTTAATAGGTAAAACAGGAGCAACAGGATAGCCACCATCTGAGAAAAACAAGTGGGGTACATTTTTTGACTTGAAAAGTGAACAGTATTTTGAATTCACTTCTAAATGTGAATCAAGGCCAATGTAGATGTTACTAAAGACAAGAACAATTTTGCATTGTTTTACAACAGTGCTTTAGTAAAACTCATGTCTTATACTTATTGAAGTCTTCCAGGTGTAAGAGTAAATTATGATGACATAAATATCCTAATGATCTCTTGTCCCTCTTTTAATGCTGCCTATCCAGGTGTTTCAACATTTGGTCAACAGCAGACGGATAAGCCAGTGGACCCTGGGCCCTCTCGCCTCCCATCTGTATGACCTGACGGAGTTTGACTCATATGGCGATGAATTCTCCGTACTGGAGAATGTCATCCTGAGCCAGAAAAAAGAGGTGAAAATGACGTGAATTAGGCTGCTGTGAAATAAATAAAGAGGGACAACAGTGTTTACACCAAGTCTCAAGGGTCTGACCTCTACATTCCCTCTCACTTGTCTCTCAGGCAAGGAAGATACTGGACTTAGCTCCAGCAAAACAGCTCATCGCTCTCAAATGGAAGTTATATGCCAAACATTATTTCAGGTAGCCATCTTTTGTTTTCTTTATTATTATGATGTGAATGATAATGTCTTATGAACAATGAGTGTCAAAGGTGTTTCACCGGCTAAGACATTTTATATTGCAGTCTTCTTACCTCAAATAATCGTATTGTCAACACCATGGTGACTCCATAATGATTTTGTGTTCTGATCATTTTATTACATCACGTTCATTATTACATTTATTATTTATTGCTTCTGTTGGTTTGTGACGCAGGTTTTTGGCGCTGCTGTACCATCTGTATATGGTGATCTTCACACTCTGCTGTGTCTTCCGCCCACTGAAGCCAGTCCCAGAGAATTACACCCTGACACATGACGACGGCACTATCTATATCCCAAGGACCATGAACGTATGAAAATGTCAACTTTTTGCATTTATAATTTCAGCAATTTGGCTGGGCATCACTTCACTCTGTCCTTTATTCCATTTCTTCTCATTGACAGGAGAGCTACATAACATATGATGACCACTTACGATTAGTGGGAGAGATGATCAGTGTCCTGGGTGCTTTTATTATACTGGCACTGGAGGTAACTGCAAGTCTTGTTCTCTAGTTAATAACATGCTATCCATGATGACCCTGTTGTGATAAACATAAAAAAAAACATTCTCTTTACATTCATCTTAGATTCCAGATATAATGAGAATTGGACCCAAGCAATATTTTGGTCAGTCAGTACTAGGAGGTCCCTTCCATGTCACTCTGTAAGTACTCTGTATTTAATTTTCCCTAGAGGAACATTTCTGGTTGGAATATTTATTATTATATGTATAGCTGACCAATGACACCATGAGAAAGTCTTTGGCAGTCAAAGAAAATATATAATTTCTCAGAATATATGCTCTTAAAAAGAACACAGTTTAACATTGGAGTATATGCAAATGAACTGTAATACAATATAAAGTAGTATATAAAGATATAACTAGAATTTCTTCTGTTCTCCAAAGTTACTGACATCTTGTAGAATGATTAGATGAACACTGCTTCAGTTCCAAAACCTCTCGTCAGGGGGTGCCATTCCATGTATTCATAAAATTTCACCTCTATCTTAAATGAATTAAATTAATAAGTTAAATGACTGGATGTGCATGGGGCGTTGTTGGGGCCTTGAATCACTGGGGGCTTCGGCCAGCAAAGAAATCTCTAGATTTTCACCTGATAATTTCACAATTTTAAGCTCTGAGCCCGCTGCCAGTTATGCGCTAGGTTGTACTAAATTAGATGACTAATATATATATATATAATCAAAGTGATTCAAACAGAATGGCCATTTATATCTTGTGGACATCCACAATTATATGAATTGATTTGAAGAAACACAGACATCTCAGTCACGATGCTGACTTTTTCCGAATAATAAGAAACTTTGGGTAGAAAATGTATCTTGTTTTAATGTATTACTCTATCCAGCTAGACTAGTGATTCTCAAACTGTGGCATCTCTAGGTGTGGTTTGGAATTTGTCTTATGTAAAGGTGTGGAAATAATTGTCATAAATGGTGAGTTTTGTTTCAAAAGCATTTGAGATCCACTGAGCTACACTAGCTAGCAAGCCAGCGAGCCCTCTTCTTCCCCAGCCCAAGCATGCAGATGAAGCTTCTATGGCGACAGGAGATAACTCCTCCAGCATGTCATCAAGCCACTCCTGTGCCTCATCGACTTTCTTTTTCTTTTAAAAAAGTCTTCTTATATCCATAATTCTTTTGTAAAGAACATTTTTCACGTAAAGTAGAGTAGCTACCACCAGATGCCAATAATGAAAGCCCATTACCCAGTGCTCTCACTTTCCCAACACTCACACGACATGCACGCACGCCGACACGCACGCCGACACGCACACACGCCGACACGCACGCACGCCGACACGCACGCACGCCGACACGCACGCCGAGGAGCGGCAAACAGATCTGCTGCCGGAGCACCAAAAATGTATGCTACTGCTTGCATTTATGATGTATTATATCATATTTTTGTGGGCTCTAAAGTAAGATGGGGTTATTATTATTATTATTATTGTTGTTGTTATTGTTATTATTATTACTGTTATTGTAACTCCAGGACATCAGAGGCTATTAATAAAAGGTCCAGAGCTGTAGCTGCGGGTGCCAGGCCCAACAACGCCCATATTGATGAGGGATTTGGTTGCCAAACATGGGTATTTGGAATGGTTACTACAAAAACTGGGGTGACTTCAGGAGAAATTTTGAAATGGATAAACTAATACACTTTGGCAAACGTAATATCATATACAAAAAATAACAATTTTCCTTTTGCACAGTACTGTAAAGTTCTATGAGAATAGAGAATAACAGTTGTTTGTTATAGAATAGAATAGAAAGCCTTTTGTCATTGTACTGGAGCATGGATGCTACTTATTACAATGAAATTGCATTGGCAACAAGTGCAGACATATACGGACATTACATTTTCATACAAACAACATTCTGCAATAGACAGTTGTATAACAGATGTAGTAAAAAATAGTAATACAATAGTAGTGCTGTAACACAGTGTTAAGTATTGTATTATAGTATATTAGTGTATATTAGTATACTATAGTATAGTATTTTGATTCAAGTGTTTATGTTTGCATTGTTGTAATGCGGTCTCACGCTATAGAGTTTCTTTTCTTAACCCCTCTCTCAGGATCAGCTATAGTTGCCTAGTGCTGCTCATATGCATACTTCGAATCGCAGAATTGCCAGGGGAGGACAATGTCATGTCGCTCAGTTTGCTCTTGGGCTGGTGTAACATCATGTATTTCGCCCGTGGATTTCAGATGCTTGGACCATACATGATCATGGTGCAAAAGGTAACTGTTTTCAGCCATCGTAGTATATATAAATTAGTATGCTCCCTGGTTTAAAAGGTTTTTGTATTAAAGTTTGTTTCTAATTTTTAGATTTTGTGTGGTGATGTAGTGAGGTTTATTTGGCTGATAACTGTCACACTACTTGCATGTACCACCGGTAAGTAAAAGTCATTTCTGGAAAAGTAACCATTTACTAATGATTTTCAGCAACATTATTAAAATGTTATTAAAAATAGTTTTTTTTGTTATCGTTAAAATGCTGCTCTGGGAACTTGTAGCTGCAATTCATTTTCACCGATTAGGGATGTCATATATCCTTGTGAGCTGATTGGTTGGTGATGCACATCTCTGTCCTGTCTATCCGATCCCTTTATTCCCCTTCCACAGCTATGTGGATGATATACATGACCCAAGACCCAACCAGAGTCCCATCCTTTAAATCTTTCGGTATTACCATGTTCTCTGAGTTTGAGGTCTCCATCGGCCTCGTCGATCTCATAGTCGACAACAGCCTGCCCAACCCGCCAATCGTCTACGTGCTGCACGTCTGCTTTTCGTTGGTTTGCTCCCTTCTCATAATCAACCTGCTGATCTCCATGATGGGCGATACGCACTGGAAGGTGACTCAGGAGAGAGACGAGCTCTGGAGGACCCAGGTATCACCATTCCCTTTTATAATACTAATAAACCAATATGTTCTGTTCCTGCTTACTGATTGGTCAGAAAAGTGTTCCAGCCTAGCATCAACACATTTTAGTGTTGCATTTTGTCTTTGGATTTGTCTTTAAATGGTTTTATAGTTAAGTTCTTGCTTTGTTTGAAAGATGCTCACACTTGTACCCAGGCATTCATTGGAAGCTTAGCGTGGCTGCACTTGATCCTGCCTGGCTCATTGTTTGTCTTACTTGTTCATCACTTTGGACAAAAGTCTGCTAATTAAGAAAACACATAATTTTGGGACCAGTCTACTGCTACCACCGTCACTTATCTCTGCAATGTCTTAAAAATGATTTGTCAGATCATTATATACATACTGTATGGGGAATAACTGGAACAGGTAAAACTGCACCAAAATTAACCAGCACCACAAAGTGATAGCAAAGATAACGGTACTTGCAGACACTCATTACCGCAATAACTTTGTTGAATCTTTCTCAGACTTCACAAGAGCATCTTTCTATAGGAAAGGCTTTAGAACTGATACAAATTGCAACAAAATTGAAACAAAATCACTTAGTGGCAGCATAGAGAAGGGTGGCCACATGGCCATAGATAACCCTGCAAAAAATTGAAGCAGCAGCTCTAGGTGCCATCAAAGGATGGAATGAGTGGCTGCAGAAGACACTTGATCTTGTGAATACAGTAACTCTAAAAGTATTTCATGGATATTTTTCACATTTCCCAGGAACTTTGTATAGGTGACAATCTGGGGCCTATTTCATTACATTGTTGTTGTTTGCACAGCTAGTTTCATATGTAATCCTCATATTCTAGTTGGTTGCCACCATATTAATGCTGGAAAGAAGACTGCCCCGGGGTCTCTGGCCTCGAATAGGAGTGAGTGCAGCTGAGTACAATATGGGCGACTGCTGGTATCTCAGGTAAGCACTCACCTGATCCAGAGTGAATCCATAGACAGCGTTGAGCTTTGAACATCACTGTCATTTGCGTTTTCGAAGCATTAAAAAAACAAAAACAACAACATGCCTCTGCTCACACCAGAGTGGAAGAGTGTAACGAGAAGATTAGTCAGAAGATATGTCGCACCATCAGCACCTTTTTGAGCAAAGAAAATAAAGATGTCAAACAGCAGGCCTCATCTGCGGGGGACACGGTTGACAAACCCAAGCCAGCATTGCTGGGTGGAGGAGGCCGGCGAGGAGGGCGGAGGGGATGGCATGCGCTCAAGGCAGCTTATGAGGCCAGCAAAATGCAAAAGAGCCCATCCTTAGAGCCAAAAAGATCATAATCAAACCAAGCAGAATTCTTTCGATAGCTTCAATGTACAGATTAATATTCACTGTATAATATTTAGGGCGATGTGCAGGAACTGGACACAGAACTGAAGAAATTATATGTGACATATAAGCAAATTTCTTCTCCATATATATGCATTATACCAGTGTGCCTGGATTTAAATGAAGAATAATAACAATACAGTGTGTTGAAAAATCTCTTCACTCCTACTTCACTGGCACTATTTACACATTGTCACCATGTCTAACTTTTCTGTCTGTCAAAAAATAAAAATGGATTATGAATATATGAGCAACTGTCTAATGTCATTTCGGGAATGATGCAGAAGTTAGATCAAATCATTCAGAGCAAACAGTGTTGTGATCTTAGTTAAAAAAAATGCAAGCAGTGTGTTAGTCAATTTGGTTTTACTTTAACATACAATGAAAGTGCATTGGTCAATAACACACTGATGCAGGAGATAAGTCTTTGGCTAAACCTGTCTATCTAGGGCAGGGGTGCCCAATCTTACCCGCAAAGTGCCTGTGTGTATGCAGGTTTTCGGGATAACCTTTAGATCAGCTGTTCGAACCCAGGTGTGAGGACTCTTCGGCAATCAGTCCTCTTATTAGTGATCTAATTAGGGAGTTGCAGCGAAAACCCGCATACACACCGGCCCTTTGCGGATAAGAGTGGGCACCCCTGATCTAGGGCAGCATCTACTGTAGTGCAATATTACCAAATCATGGCTTTTAGATAAAAAACAAGAAAGTAAAAATATATAATTGCACATATATGTTGCATTAGTAGCTTGAGCTGGAAATGAACACATCTGAAAAGTAAATATGATTAACTCATTACAGTAAACTCATGATAAAAGGCTTCTTGCTAAAAGCTGCCAGGTAATTCAGATAGTGCGGAAAAGGAACAGAGTGGCCTCACGCCACCTTCTGGCAGATGTAGGCAGTGTAATGTGTACACGGCGAGGAAGCCCAGCCTCTTCTGGGTGACTGCTTCCCCATCAGGCACCCGCAATTCCCGCTGTCTCCTCCGGGGGCCCAGTAACTGCTGGAGAGTGACAACACTTACTCTCTTATACCGGTGCACAGTATTGCTGCCTGAAAGGTCTCCATCTTTTAAATCATTTATTTGGCAGTTATCACAGAAAGAATGTTGTGGATACAGGAGAGAGGAGACCGCCAGAGGGAGGTAATAGTCAATGCTGAATCTGAAATTTTTACCCCAGCTAGGAATAATAATTCATGGCCATGCCACTGTGTACTCTCACCTGTCTGCAAGCGCAGTCTGGTTTACCCAGGTCCATTCTCCGCCTGGCAACCGGCTTAGCCCAATCCAGTACACCAGGCTTCCCTTCTCAGTAAGAAATGCCTGTGAGGAGGAAGAGAGCAGCTCCGGATCTCAGAATTGAGACGGAGCCTTCAGGGGCCTCTCTGGTGATCTGGCAAAGCGCAGTGTGCCGCGACGGGGGGGGAGGGGGGCACCTGCACTCCCTGGTTGTCGATGACGGCCAGATCGGCGCCCCACTTCCTGCACTGCTCCCGGCCGCCGCTCCAGCTCTCCCGCCGGCTCGAGAGGAAAAAGCACCAGCCCTCGAACTGCAGCCAGCCTTGGCCACAGCGGTGGCACCCAGCATCTGTACCTGAAATACACAGTTATTAACATTCTTGCTTCTTATTTTAATTCCATATGTGAAGCATTTTCAGCTGCATTTCAGGTATGAAAAATGCTAGAAACACGACCATTTCTAAGTTTGGGGTCACTTAGAAATCTCCTATAGAACAGAACAAGAAAAGACTGATGAGTTTCAGAAGAAGGTTCTTTGTTTCTGGCTATTTAACATTTTCAATCAAACCCACAACTGCAGACGCTCCAGATACTCAACTAATCTATAGAAGACCAGTTGTCTTGCTTCTTTAACCAGCACAGTATTTCAATAGGGATTTCTAATAATCAAATTTGCCTTTTAAAAAGATCAACTTGGATTCGCAAACACAACATGCCACTGAAACACAGGACTGATGGTTGCTCTACATTTACAACAATTTATATTACATTATATTAACAACGTCTATACTGTATTTCTGACTCACTTGATGTTATTTCCATGGGCGTCGCTAGGCCATTTTTAGGGGGGCTTTAGCCCCCCTAACATTTGTACTCAGCCTCCCTAAAAATTCTCCGTAAACTTTACACAAATTTGTGATCGCCCACGTCCCCTTTAAATTTCATATGAAAACGGCGG